>JAVQJF010103402.1:0-43466 GCA_036023855.1 Gadopsis marmoratus
CTGTTAAAAGGCAGTTTTTCCTTGCCACTGTCGCCTAGTGCTGCTCATGGTGGAATTGTTGGGTCTATACATATAGAGTTGGTTTAGACTTGCTATGAGATAACTCTGTTATGATATAGCGCTATATAAATAAAATTGAATTGAATTGAATTGAATATATTATAATATTATGATCACCTAACACACACCTTAATGTCAGTTGAAAACGGAGTTCATATCTACAACTCCATCTGACTCAGACGCTTAGCGAGAGCATGGCTATTAGTGATTGTGCATGTGATGCATCCAGTGACAGTGTGGGTGTGGAGTGGACAGTCTTGCCTGTGCTGTTAGAGTAGTAGTTCTCAGTACAGTTGATGCACTCATAACAACAAGTGTGTTGACTCTCAGCTGTTTTCTTGAACTCTCCAGGGACGCAGCTATTGGAGCACTTTGAGATGACATGCTGAGGAAAGCAGGGAAAGACCATAATAATTCTTGTATTTGTTGTCAATTAACTGAACTGTATTTTTACTATATTCGACTCTTATTGGCTAACCTGGATATTTAAATAGGTGTCCTATTTTTTTGTATTGCTTGAGTCCGCTTTAATGCTCTAAATGTTTTCAGTAAACACAGTATGTGTGTGTGTGACATAAGGGCAGCAGAATGAGGGCCTACCTTCAGGTTCTGGAACTGTTGGGTGGTGCTGTAGTTGGTGTGGGTGAAGGTGTTGTTGTATTGGTGGTACTCTGCCACAACATTATGGACATGTATGTTTCCTCCATCTGACCTCCACATTGTCACGTCGTAGCCCAGGTTAAGGTCTCCGCTGCTGTCGAACTTGTAGCTCTTTTCTCCATGTTTGAACTCCTGCATCCACAGAGCTTTCAGCACCTACAGGCCATGAGCCATTTCATTGATTAAGTCAGTACCACACTATTTACAGGGACACTACTGTACTGTTTTATATTTACTGTATGCATGACTATTCCTGAGAAGATCATCAGTTTATGATTAATAATTCAGTCCCCATCCGCTACCTTAACCTTAAAGTGCTGCATATTCTTTATGATCAAAAGATAATTACCACAGTGATTTTGACACATTAAATGGAATTATTTAAAAAAAAAAAGACTATCACTGAGAACTGTTCTGGCTCAATCTGCAAGGATTGTTTAACAGCACAAAACAGGAAGAAGGAGCTGTTCTTCCAGAGGACACTGAAAGACTATGTACATCTCATGTATGTATGTATATCTCATGTATTCACAGAGGCTAGGCCTCTCCAATTAATACTCCAATTAATTGGGTCCTGTTGTACTGTTGTACCAAACGTCTCAGGTCTGTATGCCAATATGTGTTATACCCAAGTGGATCCAAGCAGACCCTCTATCAGTGTCATAATAAGCTCTTTTCCACAGACATTTTGACATGTGACAGTAGAAAAGCACAAGTGTAAATGTACTTTTGTTCTTTGTGTGTTTGAGTCTGTTTGGATCAGGTCTACTTTTAATTTCAGACTGCATCTGACTGTCCTTGCTACCCTTTGGATTGGGTGTCTTTACTTCACAAGTCTGTTCTGATTCGGTGCAGACATTTGGATCAATGAAGATCTTTAGTTTCCTCTAAGGCTGTAGACGCTCCAAATATCAATTCATTTTGACCGATGAAGACATATGAAACAATGAAATTACAGAAGAGACAATGACGTTTCATAAAACAGACATGTTGTGTTTTGCACTGCAGTGCCATTTTCTGTATTTTAAGAATACCTTCACAGCAGGCTTAAAAGCAATGCTTTGCTGCTCTCTCTTGTTAAAAGCTTCAAGTCTGTTTCACCTCTTTATCACCCAGCGTCACTGATGGGGTGTGTGCTGTGAGTCCACCATACTGTAAAAGAAGTAAGTGTATCAACAGCTATTTTCATATTTCGTGTGTATCTTGATGTAGATTTAGTGAATCATTGTGATCCCACACCTTCAAAATGTCCCTTCAGAAACCTCTGGGTGACTGTACAACCATGTTTTTCTACAATATACACCCTTTGGACTTGGATATGGATCCATGGATAATTGAAGTTCCTGAACTCTGTAACCTGAATATTATTCTGAGCAGGGTCCACTGCTTTACAGAGTATAACTATATTTATATATATAAAACAAATGTATCTCAATGTTTAGGCTATGCATATTCTGTCTATTTGGATATCACATCTAAAATGACTAAACAGATGTGTTCAAAATTAAATGTGGTGTAGTGGGACTACATCATACTGGAAGTCAACAGAAAGCTGCTGTCCAAATCCACATTTGAGAGCATCTGGGAAGCCTGCGAGTCTGCAAGCTGAGGGAAGTCTGGATAATTGGATTCAGCCTCTATTCACTTTACTCAAAGACACTAGGCGTTGGAGATGAGGAGGGTAAAGTGGTAGATAGTAACAGGTTTTGTGGGAAATGTGGTCTTAATATAGTAAAACCCTTCCACAGGTGTAATGTGTTTACAGTAAGTGAAGCCAAAACTTAACCCTCCTCAGCTGTTATCTGAATCTAACCGTACCCCTAATCCTAACTGCCTGTAACCCTAAACCTTCATCTACAGTACATCCTAAAATTGACTTTATAAATACAACACAAGAGCACACACACACACACACAATCATGTATATGACTACCTCCCAGGGTTGCACTGTGCCTAGTATTTTGCAGTTTCTGCTCCTGCAAATAGACGCCACAGCCTGAGCTATGGCGCTCACCGCCAACTCTACACTGAGGATTGTGTCGGCGTGGATGTATCCTCTGAGGGTGTTCACAGCTTTAGACACCAGCTCAGTGTCTCCAGACCCTTGACTAGCATTTAGCTGCATGTAGAACTCCTGCATGAAGGCGTTCTTCCCTGCGTAGTCATGTCCAGCTGCCTCCAGCCTGCTCAGGTACTCACTGAATGATGACAGGACTCCACTTTTGAAAGTGAAGCCCACAACATGTCCTATGTCCTCTAGAGTTACATTGCCTTTCACAGAGCTGGAGGTGGACCAGCTGTCACTGGCCACCCAAACTCTTCTCATTGACTCCATGTTGCGACCTTCTCTCAGTGTTTGATTCACGAGCTCCTGGTAAAGGTACAGCATGTGAGTCGGCTTGGCAAATGACACGATCACCTGTACCTTGGGATTCTTGGAGATGGTTTTGGCTGTCTGCCTGACAGCAGAGCAGACATCCCGACTGGTTACAGATTGAGGTAAGATTGATTTGAAGGCCACACAGATCCCCTTTTCAGAAGCCTGAGACACAAAGTGCTCAAGAGCTGACTGGCCGTAATTTCCATCTGTGGTAACTACTCCCACCCAGTTCCAGCCGAAGGTTCCGAGCAGACTGACCATGGCAGCTGTTTGGTGCTTGTCATTAGGAATGGTCCTCACGAAGGCCGGGAAGCGGCTCTTATCACTCAGAATGACAGCGGTTGATGAATAACTGATCTGGAGAAAAGGAATGCAATGATATTATTTTCAGAAATGTGTCATTTCCAGTTGAATGACCAGGCACATTAAAATGAAAACATTGGGGACCTGATGGCAGAGGGGTTAGGGTGGCAACTATGAGCCATAACATCCCTGGGTTTGAGTCCAGTCTTGGTCGCACATCATTATGTGCATAATTCTGTTTGCAAACTCATTTGCCTCAAATGACTCCTTGAGGGACAAATAAAGTATTTCTGAATGCAATTGAATTTTGTGAGATCATGAAGCAGAGGGCAAAAAAAATGCAGTTTGTCCTGAGAAGGACCAGAGCACATTCAAATAAAACCAATTGGAGATTACAGCAAACATTCAGACATGTCATAGCAGGAAGTGCTACTAATAACACTAATGAGGGCTCAGTTCCATTGATGCCACTGAGCCAGCAACCACTTTACCAAAACACTAAAGTTTGGACACAAAAGTGGAATGCAGCCTTTATTAAGGTAATTAATTACACTTGTGCTTTTCCTGCTATGATGTATTTGACCTGTTTTCTTTACTGTAACAATCATCAATCTTTTCATTGTAGTGAACAACAGACGTGTTTATTTTGTCACTAGATTTGTCACTAATAACTAGTAACAGACTCCCAGTTTCTCGCACTACTTACTTGAGGAATCATCTTGAGAGTCAGTTGCCTGGCAATGGCGATGGATACTTCGGAATGGGATGCTCCTATAACAGCCATGACTGGCTGGCCATACGTGCAGATGCTGTTTCCTGTATGGCAGTCAGCCTGCTGGGTGAAGTCTGCTGTGGCTCTCAGAGCTGTGCTCACATCGGAGCAGGAGTCCACAATCCGGTAACCCAGAGTGATGTTAACATCAGCCAGCAGAGGGGATTTATTCATGACCTCTATAGCATTGATCATAGCCAGTGCCTTCACAAGGCGTCTGTCGTCAAACCTGTGTGCAAATATAATGTCATCCAATATTAAACACAATACAGATGTGATAGACTGAGAGTGAAGAGCTATTTCAATAAGCAGGACTAATATGACTTAATTCAGTTCAGTTTTATTCATATAGCTCCATATCATAACAAAGTTATCTCATAGCAGTTGTTCATATAGAGCAGGTCTAAACCGACTCTTAATGACTCAAATAAAAATATTGTCATAGTATCCCACACCACACATCAGATTTAGTCAAACATTTATACTTTTGATGCAGGAGAACATTGTTGTCATGATTGGACTCTGTGGATCTGTTTTTCCCTGTGATTTGCTGCTCTCCCTGTCATTGTTCACCTCCTGCCTTATTTGGTCATGCTTCCTGTTCTTGTTACTCTCTCCCTGTGTTGACTGCCTTCACCTGCCCTGTTTGTTCCCAGTACTCACCTGTCTCTTGTTTCCCTAGTTAGAGCTGTGTATATATGTGCCTTTGCGTTCTCTTGTCCTTTGTTGGTACATTGATGGTCATGTTGGTTGTTTTGGTTCATCGCGCCTGCCTGGTATTCAGTTTTTTTCCTCTGTGGACTTATCCTTGTTGTTTTTGGTTTTGCCTCATTTAGACTCCTTGTGTTTTGTGTTTATAGTCTGGGATTTATCTACCCATCAGCCTTACCTATAGTAAGTGTCTGTTTGTTCTCGTTTAATAAATAAAAACTGCTCCTGCTGTCTGCACTTGTGTCCTTCCACTGCCTGCAACCCCCGAACAATTTCCATTATATTTTAGAGGAAAGTGTTTTTAGTCCACTACATTTATCTGATAGTAATAGTTACTAGTTATTATGCAGATTATGATTTTACGAACAAACATATCTCCAGTTTATGAAAAATATATGAATGATGGCTTCATCTACCCAGCAGCATCAAAGAAGAGTATGAAAGTTAACTCTTGACTGTGGAAATGGTAGTTTGACAGAATAACCATAACTCAAGGCTGACTTAGTATCTTTTTCCAGAGCTTTGAACGACGTCTCATGTTTTTCATCTTTGCTCTGAGCAAACTGAGCTGAAAGTAGCTTTTTTTTTTTACTGGACCTAAGTGGAAGTATATGAGTAGTTAAAACTAACACCACATCCAACAGTAAACGTGTTTATTCACTCATCAGTAGTTTTGAGAGGTTCTCCTTTACTGACTCATGTTACTATGTAACTTAGATTACTGTTAAAGCACTTTGGGAACCGGTTCGGTTGAAAAGCGCTATATAAGAAAGAGTCCATTTACCATTTACCATTTACTATCTCAACAAAACGGATTACTGAAATCATCACTAACTCTTTAGATTATGGACCGCAACATAATTCGAAGTTTACAGTGTAATTCTTCTAACAGTGTACCAGTACAGAATGTACTGATACAGACATGTAGGTACAATGGAACAACATGTGAAGTTAGAGAATAAAGGGGTAACAATGTGGGAACTTAAAGAGTAACTATACTTTAATAGTATTTCTTACAAACGGTACTGATTCTGAAGAGTCTGACCACCCTTGAGAGCTGCACACAGGTCACAAACAAGCATCCACCATCAATGTTTGCTAATCTTCCATGCAGCTGTTGTTAAGGGACGCTGAAGAGATGTCTGATAACAATGTTGCCTGTGGGTTGGGAGTTAGCTCGGCTCAGTTTTGGATGCAAGTGTAAATTGTTAGTCTACAGACATGCTTTGGAAGTTATGAAATAAGCTATAGCTTTACATATCACATTTTAATGTTGATATTGTGGAATGACTCTCAATATAGTTATAGTAAATTTCTGTTACTGTTTCCGACAGTTAGACTATGACAGGATGTAAAATCCATCATCTTCTACAGCTGCCTCTTCTTAAGAAAGCTTTTCTGCTTCCTGTACTCCAATTTGTGTTTCACCATGAAACAGGAAGTGGTTTACAACTGTACATTGGGGCGACTGTGGCTCACAGGGTAGTGTGGTCATTCTTTAACCCCAGGGTTGGTGGTTTGATCCCAGCTCCTCTTGTCCACATGTCAAAGTGTCCCTGGGTAAGACACTGAACCCCAAGTTGCCCCCGGTGGAGGCCAGCATGACAACTGTGTCCCCGTTGGTGTGTAAATGGGTGAATAAGACTACTGTTAAAAGCTTAGATTACTGTTACAACGCTTTGGGAACCGTTTCAACAGTTGAAAAGTGCTATATAAGTAAGAGTCCATTGTCCATGAGGCACCAAACTTAACATATTTCATGACCCCTCCAGCCTGAAGCCATTTATATGCTACTTTTCCTCCACAGTCATGGCACCACCTACCACCACATTACAAGATAACTCCAAGATTCCTTACGGTGGCATTGGAGGCCAGGGCAATGCCATCTACAGAAACTATATCTTTAGATAATGTGTTTCATAGGTGTTCAGGGTCAAGTATAATAACTTCAGTTTTGTCTGAGTGTAATATAAATTACAGATCATTTGTCCTTGATTTGCTTGAAGTTTAACTTATTGATTGGTTTCATCTGGCTTGATTGATAAAAATAATTGTATATAATTTGCATAACAATGGGAATTTATGGAGTGTTTCCTAATTATATTGCCTAGAGCAATAATATATAAGGTGAATAGAACTGGTCCATGTACAGAACCTTGTGGAACTAAGTGACTAACTTTGTATGTCCACTATAACATACAATGTTAGAGGCTTTACAGGCAGCTACCTCCCCTGCTGTATTTACACTATTTATACATAGAATTCTCGATTTAAAATGGAACATAAAATGTGTCCACAGCATGTAGACTATGGTCTCAAATGCACCCGCGTTTAATGGCTTAAGGCAAACAGTCACACAAGACCTCCTGAATCAAATACAGTATAATATTACAAATATTGAATTTACATCTGGCAATATGTGATCAAAGAATAAGTAAACAGGACTAAGAATCTGACCAAGCTGTCAGTGCCTAATCTCAGTGCTGACAGTTACTTCAGCCTTCATCTCACTGCACTTCACATGGTAACACCAGTAACTGCTAAAAAAAAATAAAACATTTTCTAGATGGATTTGTACAAACAGTTTCATATATATATAGTAAATGAATATATCAAAACAATCATTGCTGTCATAAAGTTAAAAACAACCGGTTGCAGAGGTGGGGCAAAGGCACAGTTTTGCAAGTCACATGTCCTGGCTGTGAAGGCAAGACAAGTCCTGCACTTTGTTTCCTAACCTATATATCCTAATGACGTCATTATGCACCATTCACTACATTTCATATTGATTTCATTTTTCAATAGTATAGTAAGTTTACAGAAATAATGAATGCAGTTGCAATCTGTATTTACAGTATTACTTTTGCATTACTTATTCTCTAACTTCACATCTTGTTCCCTTCTACCTACATGTCTGTATCAGTACGTACTGTATTGAAGCATTACACTGTAAACTGGGAAGGATTATGCTGTTTGTGGGCAGTAATGTATCCAAGTGCTTCTTGTACATTTGGCTTCTGTACTTTTACTTTTGTAGAATTTTGAATAGAGGACTTTATTTCTTATGAAATATTTGAAAAATTTTCTATTACTACTTTTACTTTAGGAAGGCTATAATTACTTCTTCCGCCGCTAAAGTGTATTGGATGTCATGTTATTTGGTCTCCTGGTTACTCACAGGATTAACCTGTCTTTTGAACATTCTTGAAGTTTAAAGGAGACGTTTTGGGAGTTTGGGTAATTGCGTCAAAAAGGATAAATACAGACAGATTGAGTATTTATCATTGATTTCATTAGGTTGAATGGTCTCACCTGGTACATGGCTGTTGGTGGGGTGCAAAGGAGTTGTTCTCTTTCTTTACGTCTTCATGAATGGGAATGATTCCTCCGATGATGATATCTCCTGGGGCTGTAGCTCCCAGGACTCTGGTATCTGTTTCAGTGGCATGTCCTATTTCCAGAATAATATAGAGAAGTGCGATGTGCAAATAGATTACAGGAGCAACCCAGGCCATACTACGATCTTCTCTATGTCCCTCTGTGTTTGGTTTCTAAGCTCTCTTTACCTCTCTCCCCAGTCTTACTGGTCTCTCACCTCCAGCAGAGCGATACTCTCGTTTTTCAGCATCTTCACAGGGCTAAAAGAAAACTCCCTCTTGCTGTTTCTTTCACTCTCATGTTCTCCCCTGCAGCCCTGCCCACTTCATGAGTGACAGCACAGTGAGTCATTGTTCTGTAGCGTTCATCATATTTGTTGTTATGCATAAGCTTTTCAATTCTCCTCAAGCAGCAGATTGAAAATATGATAATGGGACACCTCATATTTCAAATGTTGTAAAACTGCATGAACAAACCCTGCAACACACATTTACTGTCAGTCACTGTTGCACATGAACAGATTGTAACACTTTATTTTATAGTTGTGTGTGTGTGTGTGTGTGTGTGTGTGTGAACTAGTTATTACCTCATATTTAGTCGATGCGACCCAGCCCCGGATAAGCGGAGGAAAATGGATGGATGGATTTAGTAGATGATTGTCATACCACAGATCTAATGACCAATAGTATTATAGAATACTAAGAATATTTATTGCATTAGCATTTACTGAAGAAAAATTATGTAAATGTTTGTACAATGACGTCATTACAGGACAGAGGGAGGAGGAGGATATCCACACACTGATGGCATGACAAGTCACGTTCACCTTTTTCAGTTGAACGATTTATTCATCCTGCTGCAATTTGAGGTGGTTTGCAAACATAAAATAATTACTATGTAAACCAGATGGACAAATTTGTCTCAGCAATTGGCAAACCTTTGAACATATATTATCTCTATGTTGCTGTTAGAGTGAGTGGCTATCCTGGGCTTTTACACACAGTTAGTTACACTACAGTTGAAGTGTCAGTGGGACTTTTGGCTGTGAGAGGACTGAAGTAGGTCTCTGTGCATTTCATTTATTCAACTGACACCACTTTTATCCAAAGCCACATAGAAAAGTGTCTGAATGATTGTAGTTTCTGTTTAAAAGCCATACATGTGAGTCATTTTAAAAAGGACGTGTAAAAGGTGTGTGACGTCTTCTGTACAGTTGATATCTGTGCGCGCATCAGTTCCACTCCAGTCCGCTAGGTGGCAGTACCGCAACAGAAATAACTGTGGCTGTCTCGCGCCGCCCAGCAACTGGCCGGAAATGAAGACAAATCACTGACGGAAGAAGAAAAATGGAAGCGGCAGTGTTCATTCTGTCACTTGTGGACTGCTGTGCACTGATTTTCCTTTCGGTCTACTTCGTATCCTTTTTGGCGATATGTTTTCTGGCGGGTGTTCGGCTTATTCGCCAAACCGGTTAGCTGTCCGAAAGCTCTAATGAATTCCTTTTTCAACGCTTAGCAGGTAGCCGGTTAGCCGCCTTGTTACAGTGACAGGCTAAGTCAGCTAAGTTAAGATGAATGTGTTTACAAAATGTGTTTTGTAATGCTACAAAGCGTGCGCACAAGAAGGTAAATCCAAAACGGCAGGTTGCATGGAAAGTCGACAAAATGTACTGGGAGATAAAACTGTTCCCGTCGTTAAATCAGAATCAGCCTTATATATATATATATATATATATATTTTTTTTTTTATGTGACTATTTAAAGTTGCCAGGAGTGAGCAAATGTATGTACCTTTTGCAAACATTACTGGTTACCATATCAAGTTATATGCACAATAATAACTCTGACGTTATTATATCTGCTGGCTCTAACCAACATACTGCTACCTCTAGATTAATTTGTGTTTAATAGCCAAGTCAGATCTGTACAGTTTTTGTGGCATTTGTTTGAATGGGGTTCCCTGTGTGTTCTTGGCATAATGAAGAAAAAGGGCCTTTTCGTGTGCAGTAAAACAAAGCAATTCCATCAATCGTATGAACTGGATTTGGCCGTCCTGTGCAACACATTATACACATGATCTACCTGTATGCTGCAATAGATATTTTGTGGCACCTTGACTTACAGCTCAGATTATCACCCTGTCTGACCTTGAATGTGACTACATTAATGCTAGAGCCTGCTGCTCCAAACTGAACAAAGTAAGTCATGTTTGCATGGATTATTACTGCCACAGGACATCTCCATACTTACTTATACCTCACAAAGTTTGACTTGTTACTTGTTTGAATGTATCATGATTGCCGTACAGAGAGGTCTGATTTCTGATTTTGTTGTTTTGATATTTTGTTCCAGTGGGTTGTTCCAGAGATGGTGGGCCAGTGTCTCTCCACTATGCTGATGTTGGTCTCCATACACTGGTTCATCTTCCTCCTCAACCTGCCTGTAGCAGCCTGGAACATTTACAGGTATGCTCATACTCCTGCTTTGGCTGTGAGAGAAGCTGCTCTACTATACAGCTGGGAAATATGACGAAATGTAGCTATACAGTTTAGGTGTTCCTTCAATATCTCTGGCTGAATTACACCATTGAAAGCAGGTCTGCCTGATGTTAGGTATTTAATTTACTGGATTATCCAAACCTTTATTAACTTTAGGACATATACAGCATCATGTTATATTATTGATAGTCCAATTAAAATCCCACAGACTGAAGATTTGATCCACATCACACCCCTGTACTATAGCTAAGAACATAGCTAAGAGTCCATGTCTTACTGTCCATGGTGGGCTTACTCACTCGCCCCTGCTGTCCCTGTAGGTACGTGAAGGTTCCGATGGGGAACATGGGTGTGTTTGATCCCACTGAGATCCACAACCGAGGTCAGCTCAAGTCCCACATGAAGGAGGCCATGATTAAACTGGGATACCACCTGCTCTGCTTCTTCATTTATTTGTACAGGTGAGGGCGCCACCGACACTTGGTGGCATGCTGAAGGCCTTCAGCAGTCACCTCGCAGTCTGTAATATTGGGGACTGTTTGTCACTTCTGCACTAACCAGATGTTTCTCACCCCTGTACTTCCAGCATGATCTTGGCTCTGATCAACGACTGAAACACCCAGCGAGCTCTCTCACCCCATCTGCCAAAACTCCAGGGCCAGCTGCCCCCCATCTTCCCTACCCCCTGCTTTCTGCTCCTTTACTGAATGCAGAACATCTTTTACAACAGCAAAGAGAAGTGTCCTATTGTCAGGTTCACACAGTTATTTGTGTTTTCAGAATCCCAGAGTTTGATTCAACACTAAGGTTAATATTTTAACAATGGACAGTACCACTTTTAACAATTCAGTACCACCAAATTTCCCACATCCACTGCGTTTTATTGTGAAGGGGACTTTTTCCAGCCTCCATCTGAAATGGAGTAATTACAACTGGGGCTGTACGTAATGTTTGGTGTTATTATTGATTAACCTGCCAATTATTGTCACACTTAATTGTTTAGTATATAAAATTTCAAAAATTGTTAAAGATGTTTATCACAGATTCCAAGAGCCCAGAGTGACGACACCTTCAAATTGCTTCTTTTTGCTGACCAACAGTCCAAAACCCAAAGCCTCTTCATTCTTTTTGTTATTAACAATGATTCATTCAGAATATTATTAAGACTTTTTTTTAAGTAAGTTTGAATGCCTTCTGGATGCAGTGTGAAGAGGTATATGACATGAGTATATAGGGTGACTTATATGTACATCACATCTATAAGCACATGTGTGAGACACACATGGAAGTGTACACGATATATGTAGTTTACATATTTTGTCACACATCAGATTTCTGAATGAGATTGTTCCCTGTGGAGAGATGTATCATATACCTCGTCAACAGAAAGCTATAAGATAAAAGTGAGTTTTAAGAAGAGTTAGTGTGTTAATAAGGTTCAAGGTAGAGAGTGCTGTCCAACACTCCGCGTTCAGGTTGCTTCATCTGGTGACTGAAGGCCAGACCAAATGATTCACATCACCGTCTCTTTGTCACCCGTCTGTATGCAGCTGCTGCTGGAGGCAGCCTGTGGTGTGTCAGGGCCCTTCTCTGCCTACTTCAATGCTGTTGCTGCGCCAGTTATCACATTCTACACCTAACAAAACAGTTTTTAAGTGTTACACAACATATTTCGTCATAGCATCAGCAGATGTCAAAGTGAAATGCTTGAGTCAGAGGCTTGTGGTGGTATTGAAGTATTGGGACAACAGCAGGGATCACCCGATGGTCTAATCAGGACCACAAACCTTGTTCTGAGACATTTCCTGCCAGAATTCCAGCATCACACCAATCACAGGTCAGCCCTGACACAGTCCTCTGTCAGTGTCTGGGCCAGAGACCTGTGTTATGCTGAAGGATGTTGCAACACAGCTGGATGATGTCTGGTTCCAGCGGTGGGTGGGGGCAGATGTTTTGACAAAAAAGCAAAGAAATTAGTGAGTACTTGCTGTTGTATTATTACTGTGTGAGTGGCCTTTTGAATTGGATTTCATGTATGTTCAAGACACTCTCTGTTTGAAAGTTGCCAGCTTACTGGGCTGAAGTGTGTAAGCTTTTCAGTGGGAGATGACACTCCATGAGGTGTTAAGATTTTGTTATTTTGAGGGACAATGTGTGTTTCATAAATAAAAAGGAAAGCCCAGTGGTCTGTCTGTGTTGTGACTCATGGGCCATGTACTGTGTGAATCAGTGTTAGAAAGTGAGACATCATGTGAGGAACTGTTTTAATGTGTTTGTAGAAGAGGAGTTCTTCTCTAAAACAGTTTCAATTGAACCCCTGAAGCCTTGTCGGTGTGTTGTCAGCACGATGTTAAATCAAACTGTTTTGTCCACATGTTTGTGCAACCCCCAAATGTAGGTAATGTAATGTAGGTACTCACGTCTGGAGGTTCTTTCATTTATGAGAACAGAATCTATATAGCTTGTTGCATATGGGGACGCTCAGGGTGCCATGCACCCTCTGCTGTCCAAGTGAAACACTCCAAATGCAACACAGTTTAGGTCTAACTTGATAAACACCAGAAAAATATCAGAATACTAATACTGTTGTCGGCCTCCTGTGTCTGTACTGGATGATCACGACCAACATTCCAGATCAACACCGGTCAGCCGTAACATTCAGACAGCATAGCACCCTGAGCGTCCCCATATGCAACGAACTGCGATGCGCTCTGTGTTCGGACACCTTTCTATCAGAACCAGCAGTTTGAGCTACAGAAGCTCTTCTGTTGGATCGGACCACACGGGCCAGCCTTTGCTCCTCACGCGCATCAATGAGCCATGGCCTCCCATGACCCTGTCTCCGGTTCAGTGGTTTTCCTTCCTAGGACCACTTTTGGTAGGTACTGACCACTGCAGACTGGGAACACCCCCACAAGAGCTGCAGTGTTGGAGATGCTCTGACCCAGTCGTCTAGCTATCACAGTTTGGTTCTTTGTCAAAGTTGCTCACATCTTTACGCTTGCCCAAGCAGGAAAAATGGGCAAGCGGAAGGATGTGAGCAAGTTGATACTTAGAGGACAAAATGTTCATTTGCTGCCTAATATATCCCCCCCCACCCCACTGTAACAACACAATCAATCTTCACCTGTCAGTCGTCATAATGTTATGGCTGATCGATATATAAATCTAAATTATGTCACAATGACATCTTCACAATAAGACATGAACAAATACTCATTACAGTTAATAATAATGTAACCAGAATACAGGCTGTTACATATTCAGTACTGTAAGTGTTATAAATGGTAGTCCGTTCATTTGAAAAGATGAAAAAAGTAATTTCAGGTAAATCAATCCTCCTCTGCCTTGTTACTTCTTTGAACACAGCTGAAGTGTTATAAATCACTTATAAATTACAACTTACTAGGCTGAAGTAAATAACAGTGCACTTCCATTGGCTAAAACAAACAAAGCATGCATCATTCGTGGACCCAGGACCTGAATCACAAAGTGCATCAAGACACCAACCACACAGGACAGAAACATCTAATTGCAGATCAAGTGAAGGAAATTTCAAAGTAAATTACATTTTAAAACCCTGAATGCTTTATTTCAAATATGCATACATAACACTTCTCCTACAGAACAATACACAACAGGACAATCACTTTTTGTAATAACACATTTAAAATGTAAAACGGTTTCTGGCAAAAACTGCCTGCAAGCAAACAAAGCTATTCCTACTTTGACTTCTTACAGCGAGGAGCGAAAAGAAGAGAAGCCTGAAATACTTGAAATGAACAAACAAAAGAAGTCACAGAAGTAGAAAGTAGAACCCCACAAGTGTGTGTGTGTGTGTGACAACTATTGTGTGTTCTGTGATGGCAGAGATGAAGCTGGTGATGGCTGGCTGTGATGGTCTCTAGGCAGATAAACAGGATTCCCACAGTCCTAACAGTCCTGCAGGTATGTTCCAGGACTGGGAAGGTTTTGGAAAAAGAATTCTAACTGTACAAGCAGTTAGGGAAAATGTCACAAAGAAGCCGGCTGAAATGTAGTTTCGTGAATGTCAATGTCTGTGTTGGCAGCTGTGAAAGTGAACTTACTGCTTTATATTACATAGTAGTGCATTAAAGAACACTTTGTATGAAACCATTTTGCCAGTAAAAAAAAAACAGGTGTGGGAACCCTGAACACGTCCTTCTGTCTGCCATATGAACACATGTATTATGAGGATAATACATGCCATAACATACAAATATACAGCACATCTTACACAGAATATCATATCAGGGAGGATTGTTCTTTCGACTCTCTGAAAGGAGACACTTTGTAGAAGCTCATAACTTTATGTTACACTTGTGTACAAATGTGTTACACACTGTTAAAGACACACTCCATTTTGTTACTGTGTGAATTTAAAGGATAAGGCTGGCACTTTTTTTATCATGAACAAATCTCATGTACACAATGGATGTATCTACTAACAAGTAACACGTACTGGGTGTGTGTATCACAGCCTGATATATAAAAACTATTAAAAACACATCAATGAGCCACACTGTTGTTCCTTCATCACCCTGAACACACACACATCGGAGTTTATTTATACACCATCCTGCTCCCCAAATGCTCACTACAGCACCAAATGTGGATTCATCGGCTGCTGAAAATGTATTTAGTTCCTCCTGTTTGTCTGATAAAAACGTCCGTGAGCAGCTGTTTACAAAGGCTCAGTGATTCCCTCAAACACAAAACTATATATTTATGAGGTGTTTTTAAAGATTTGCATCTTCAGCAGAAACCAATGGGCTCGGAGGTGAGAGTCACAGACTGGGAGGTGGGCGAGAAAGGAGACAAGCACATTGTTGGTTCTGGTGTCTTCATGGGTTTTGATGACAATATGAACCAAAGAATAAACACCAACCATATCTTTTAAAACAGATCACAGTTGAGCTGGGATTTTGGTGGCTCTACTGGGAACAGTAAGAAGTCAGGGAGTGTCTCTTTAAATGTTATTTGTGTCCACTTGTAGGAATTAAAAGACAATGACAAACTTAGAACATGTAACAACTAAAGCAAACCAAGAGAAATTCATATGAAGACGGCAACACATAGAAAGGGGTAACAGCAAAATAAATCCACACTGACTGCATGAAGGAAACTACACTCAGATCATCCATATGCAGAGGTAAGGATTGAACTCTATAGGTTCCCACACATCAGCTGCTGTATACACTGAGAAGGCAGAATATAGAACAGATATAGCGGTTGGCCATCAAATACGTCGCCCTGTGCAATCCTATGCAACATGCTCATCAAATATTACTTCTCTGGCTATAAGAAGGAAAGCGAGAAAAAAAAAACAAGATCACGTACAATTTTTGCATTTAAAAGATACTCTTCAAGTGGGTGTTACATCCATCAAATGTTCTGCAGGTATAAATCTCTTCTACGGTTCTGGAGGGGAAGAGGAAAAGAAACTGCAGCTTCTTCATGTGAGCAGCTCTGACACTAAAGCAAACTAAGCGCACACACACCCTCCACAGGTGCCGCTATGTCACAGCCTAGCACAAGTCAGTGAACTACTCGTGAATAAATTATGTAGTTGATAATAAATAAGAGGAGATGAGTGGTCCTGGATGACGCTGCGGGAACGGGTCCGGGCAGGAGGAGGAGGTGGCACACACTAAAGGTCGTGGAGCCCAGCTTCACCTGGCCAGAGTCTGACATCTCTGTGTCGTGAAACTCTGACACGTAGCACTGCCGGCCCCGCCTCCAGGAAGCAGCTGTCCAATAACCAAAGCTTGCCCCACTTCATCCATTCAAGTGTCTACGGAGTCCTAATGCTCCTCTGGTTCACAGCAGACCATCAGCTGTCCATGCTGCAACATTCTGACAGGACAGGATGAAGACACAGGTCACATCATCATCATCATCATCATCATCATCATCATCGTCGTCCTCCTACTCCTCATCATCACCTGCTGCTCTGTTTAGACATGAAGTAGCTCATCTCTCACTTATGTTTAGCAGGCTGCAGATTCTCCACAGGAGGGAAACCAGCACAGATGCTGAAAGGTACGTTTGCTGACTGTGACTGTGGTTGTGCTGCAAGGATGGAAATAAAATCACCAGCATCACACGGTGTCAAAGAAGCAGGAATTTCACTGACCAGTTTAAACTATAGTATTCTGACTTTCCAGTTTATTGGTGTATTGTGGAGGCTGCAGCTTGTGCTACTCTTAAAATGTATTGTGTTATACTGACAGATGTTCCTAATATTCAGGCTACCCTCATTGATATTAACAGGCTAGACAAAATATTAGAAACAGAATCACTCATCGGTCTTTATTCTGTGCAATTAATGTTGCTGACCTGCTCAGAGCTGTGGATTGGGCAACACATGTTCAGTCTTAGCACAGAGACTGCAGGAAAAACCCTCTACTTTTAAGGTCAAGAAGCCTGAAATGTCATCACAGCCTTTCGTCACATCACATTAAAGAAAGCATGTTGCAAAGCACAAGGCTAATGGAAGGCTCCAAAACCTTTCACCCACCTTACAACTTGCAATGAAAAAGGTTCAAGATCTTAAGGTGAAACATAACTCTAGATATCTGACATTTTTAGCACACCACAATCCCTCCTCCACATATGATTTAGCTCTCAGTTTGTAAGGGGTTTTATCTTTTATCTCTAATCAGGTCCAGGTTGTTATTAGTCACTCAATTTGTCCACTCACCCAGGTTCGCCCTGACTATAACTATATATAACTCCCCTGGCACCTCCTGGTAGCATTAAAATCTGTCACTGTTAAACAACTGATCAATATCATTACTAAAATTAAATTATCTTCCTGTTCCCTTGTTCCTTGTTCTTAGTCTTTCACACCCAATCTGGAAAACACTACAGCCAGTTCTATTTGTTATAGTGTACCGCGCTCCTGGACTGGATTCTGAATTTGTATCTGAATTCTAAAGAGTTCTTATCAGGTTTAGTCCTTAAAACAGATAAATGATAATGACAGCCTTAGTTCTGCATTTATCTCATTATTAGATTCGACTGGCTTCGACTGGAGTGTACATGAACCCACTCACTGTTTTAACACACTCAACCTTATTCTTGTCTATGGTATTGAAATTTGAACATTTAATATAGTCTTTCCACAGAATCCTTTTTTAGCCGACCATTATTTAATAACTGTTGAATTTCTATTACTGGATTACACACCATTAGGCAAACATTCCTACTCTAGATGTCTATCTGAAAGTGCTGTAGCCATCTTTTTTTTCTCTCTCTACCCAACCGGTCGAGGCAGATGACCGCCCACCCAGAGCCTGGTTCTGCTTGAGGTTTCTGCCTGTTAAAAGGCAGTTTTTCCTTGCCACTGTCGCCTAGTGCTGCTCATGGTGGAATTGTTGGGTCTATACATATAGAGATGGTCTAGACTTGCTCTATATTAACAACTGCTATGAGATAACTGTTATGTTATAGCGCTATATAAATAAAATTGAATTGAAGAAAGTGATTTCATCAGCATTTAATTCAGTGCCATATCTCAATATAATAGAGGACTCCTGTGCTACCTTTAGTCCCTCCCAAATTGATCATCTTGTTGATAGTGCTGCAGGCTCACTGCGAATGATACTTGACTCTATTGCCCCTTTAAAAAAGAAGATAATATAAAAAAAAAGGAGGTTAGCGCTGTGGTATAACCCCCAAATTTTTATTTTAAAATTAAAATGTACAGGAAGGCCCTCCATAACGCCAGAGCAGCCTACTACTCATTAATAGAGGAAAATAAGAACAACCCCAGATTTCTGTTCAGCATTGTAGCCAGGCTGACAGAGAGTCATAGCTCTATTGAGCCATGTATTCCTGTAGAGCTTAGGTGTAACGACTTCATGAACTTCTTTAATGACAAAATTTAAACTATTAGAGACAAAATTCAGCACCTCCTGCCCTCAGCTGGTACTAACTTATCTTCAAACACAGGAATTATAGAAACAACTGTAATACCTGATCTACATTTAGACTGTTTTTCTGTCATTAACTAACTTCAATGATTTCTTCATCTAAGCCTTCAACGTGTCTCTTAGACCCCATCCCAACTAGGCTTCTAAAGGAAGTTTTACCATTAGTTAGCACTTCCTTACTAAATATGATCTATCTGTCCTTATTAAAAGGCTATGTACCACAGTCCTTTAAAGAAGCTGTAATTAAACCTCTTCTTAAAAAGCCTACTCTCCTTTCTCTCTAAGATCTTTGAGAAAGCAGTTGCCAGTCAGTTGTGTGACTTCCTACACATCAATAAGATGCTTGAGGATTTTCAGTCAGGATTTAGAGTGCACCACAGCACTGGTGAAAGTTACAAGTGACCTTCTAATTGCATCAGAAAAAGGACTTGTCTCTGTACTTGTTTTGTTAGATCTTAGTGCTTTGTTTTATTTTATAAATAAGGTGGCTGTGGCTCAGGAGGTGGAGCGGGTTGTCCACTAATTTCAGGGCTGGAGGTTCGATTGCTGGTGTCAATCTGTGTGTGAATGAGGCAAATTATAGAAAAGTGCAGTCCATTTACCATGTAATCAACATTAAGACCCTGAAATGTCCCAGTGTTCATTCTAACCCTACTTATATGTAAAGTGTTGAGGGGCCTGATAAAAGCAGAGATAATCCAACAGAGACAATAATATGATTTCATACACTTGAAACACCAACAAATACACATACTTGTTTCCACGTTCATACCATTGATCCCTTCTGCATCCTGAACATCCAGAAAGGGGGCGGGTCCCCAGATTCGGATGGTCCCATCGTCGGAGACGCTGGCCAGCAGTCCAGGCAGGACGGGGTTCCAGCTCACACAGTTGACTGTGCGTGTGTGACCAGTCAGCTCTGCGATGGGCAGCTCACTGCGCCGGTGCCAGATGTAAACTTTGTGGTCTGACAGGAGACAGGAAACTTCATCAGTTACAACCGGCTTACTGGATTAGACTTAAATGGCAACTTCACCGATTTTACAAATTAAAGCCTGTTTACTCATCATGTGGGGCACTTCTCAGGCTGGAATTCTGCTTCTCCAGGCTGCATGTAGGCAAATGTAGACGGGTGGTGACCATCACATGGCCGTTTGTTTTGTACTTGTGCTGTACAGATGACTTCTATGACGCATACTTGTTCAACTTTTACTTTCAACTTGAACATGCATAGCCACAGGAAATTTTGAGATTTAGGAGACGTGCACATCAGCTCCTCTGCGAGCCTCTCTCTAAGGTTACCCATAATACCCTGCGCTGCGTGGGTTTACACATATGTTCAGAGAAGCATAATTCCACATTTAGCTTTGTCAAGTCTGAGAAATAGCCCTGATGATGTTTTTTTTATTTTTTTTAATTTGGGCCATTCTTCTTCGAATCTGTCTCGGTCCACAAAAGAAAGCAGCTCAGCTGAGCTCTCTACTAAACATTATGTTGCCTTGCCTTCGCTGCCACTAGCGATGAAGTCTTCATTGTGCCCTCCAAAGCAGGAGTGGATAGTGTAGAAGCCCTGAGTCACCCCTTGGTACTTCCTCACCAGCACCCGGTCATGCAGGTCCCATAGGTGCACGCCCTACAAATGCACAGTATTTACTGAGACATACATTTTGCTACTGTGCTACTGTAGCAAAGCTGAAGATCAAATGAAAGGAAAGTTTACTGTGGGGTGAAATGTGAGAAAGTAAGAAGCTGCTCACCTGAGTAGCAACATTGAGTAGAGCTAATCGTCCATTTTTGGAAACAGTGAAAGACATGATGGGGTGGTCCTCCTGCACTCTGTTAAACATACACACCCACAATTAACCTGGCATAAGACAAAAAGGACTGTATCCTCGGAAAGTTCATTCTTACTGTAATTATGAAACCCCATTCTATGTTAAGGAAATGTGCTGCTTTGTGTAAATTAGTTCAGTCATGATAGAAATCACACAATGTATCAGAAAGACTCATTCCAAAGACCCCATGCATGATTGCATGCAAACCATCATGTAGAAACCTCTGGCTCACTGTAGAGGCTAGCATTTGACCATGCACACCATACTTGGTTGCAATAGCTTAAACCAAGTTTGATTAATAAGATTTTATATGAAATAGACAACATTTTAAAAATGTAGAAATGGAATGGAGTAAATACAAAGACATTGTTATAACTTCTATGCAGCTCGCTCAAGATTTTTCATGTGTGAAAATTTGGTGAAGGTTTAATCAAATCTGAACTCTGTGAAAACTTGTCATGGTTTTGAATATGACTCAAAAAGGCAGAAAAACACATGGTGAAAATGGGCATCTTCCTACTCCAAATTAGTTTGTTTATTTTCTATTGACTACTACTACTAATAATAATAATAATAATGGGCGGTTCTTGTGTGATGTTTTCCAGTCAGTCATTCTGTTACAGAGAAATGCTGACTGTCTCAAACAAGTGTATGTAAACATTGTGTGTGTGTTTTCCATGTACGTGAGCAGGCTGTTTGAAACTAAAGTCATGTCCGATTTGATTTCTGTGATGATGAGAGCAGTGCTGTATAGCTGTAGAGAGTTAGGGGCAGGAACAGAGGCTGCTGTGGCTCAGTCAGGGTGGTGACTTACATATTTCTGTCTGTCAGGTCCTCAAAGTTGTATCCGCGGATGCGTTGGTGGGTGTCGGAGGCGAGGACAGTCCGCCCGTCACTCAGACACGACAGGCACTGCACCCGAACTCCTTCCCATGAGTCAAGCAGGTTTCCTTCCAGATCCTGGGAGTCAGGAGGACACAAAACACATTCAGGAACACCATCAACACCATCAACACCAGACGGCAGCAGGGAGATCCCAGACCATTGCATATCTGATTTGGAATCAATACATTTATCAGTATTTGTCTAGTTAGTTAGACTAGCACTTTAATCATTCTGAGTGACTCTGAGCTACAGTATGTGGCCAATGCCGTAAATTGCAGTAAATAACAGTGTTCTCCAACAGCCGAGAAGATGAGGTCCAATTACTGTACACGTATTGTACTGAACATTCACACCTTCCTGTAAACATACATAAAGTGAAGATACTTATTAGATGGCTTGAAGCAGGGAGGTTTTGGCAGGTTTTCTTAAATAAGTACTTAAACGATGAATTGATCACAAATAGCTATTTCTGTTGACTAATTGATTGACCGATTCACTGTTTCAGCTCAAAGCTTTGTCTCAGGTTTCAATATATTGAAGTGTAATGTTGAGGCGGAGAGTGATATTGGACAGACTGTGGACGCTGGGTTGTTTTTCAATTCAAAGAATCCGTCTTCTCATTTGGAAGGAACATGAAAACACTCCGACTGCTTAGAACAATATGTAGAGCTGCTTAACGTGGAGCAGAGCAGCAGCTGGCTTTCTGAAAGACCTCCACAGGACTGATGATCAGCACTGGGAACATAATGAACAGGTTCAGCCCGAGTCAGGCCAAAGACAGGAAAAATTGTGCAGTATAAGTGCATGTCATGCAAGCTGGACTGGCCCTGGCCACCGCGTGTGATCGATGTAAGTGAGTGGGATGTAAATGCGCTGTGTGTGATGCTCAGAGCCTGTGGGCTGTGAAAGATACTCACACACTGGTAGAACTGGCCTCTCTGGCCGCCAGTGACGAAGCGTTTGCCATCTGGATTCCAGGCCACACTGGTCAGGCTATCCTCATGAGACTGACTCATCTTTGTACGCAACTCTCCGGTCTAAACAGAAGAACAGAGAGAGGAACACCACACTCTACAACGCACTGATTTGATGAAGTTTAAAGTCATGTGACCCTCTAACTACCTGGAAACACAATATCTTACTGGTTAATACTTTTCTCCCTTCAGGTTGGAATGAGAGT
Organism: Gadopsis marmoratus; assembly: GCA_036023855.1. NCBI lineage: Eukaryota > Metazoa > Chordata > Actinopteri > Centrarchiformes > Percichthyidae > Gadopsis > Gadopsis marmoratus. The sequence continues at coordinate 22,620 of JAVQJF010103402.1, forward strand.
ACAGCATGTCTGCATTCACCAGTGGCTGGAGCAGCACTGTACTACACTGAGTAGAGCAGCTTCAAGACTGAAGAGGAATGTGAAACGAGTCCTGCATATTTATATTCACATACTGCCTCCTCTGCAGTTTGCATCAGCTCTACAGAGCTTATTAGCCTCTTTTAGCATGCTGTTTTGGCTTTCCAGTGCACAGACTGCCCTCTCCTCAACAGCAGCAGTTTTCAGTGATAAAGCCACTAGCTGCTCAGCACCAGTGCTCAGAGAACCCAGCTATTGACTTGGTGAGTACAATGTTATTATTTTTACTGATAGAAATTATGGTCAAACCATAAACATAAGCTGCAATTAAGTGAAATGATATTTATCATATTTATCTGCTGCTCGACAAGGAAACACTGTCTGTGGAAATGCATTTTTACACATTCTTACTGAAAAAGGTCTATCTTAGTCACATTACTGGAGTTTGTGGTCACCCTCCTCTTCATACTGGCTGTGAAACAATCCCTACTGAGTGTTACTGCAGAGTGCTACAGAAGCTGAGGAAGGTTCAACTTGTAAGAAAAATTAGGATGAATTGCGTTGGGGTCACCCAATTACTGCAAAGTGGGGGCTGCTCTACAGTGAGCTGACATCGAACACCAGAAACAAACCGCAGTGCTACAAAGATGGGTAGGACTGTTCTTTTGAACATGAAAAAGCAGTTTGGAATACAGTTTGTGTGACAGATGGACGGGCTGTGACAGCTGGTTGTCATAGAAAAGTTGGTTGGCTGATTGTTGCACAACCCAGTGTTTCTAATTATGAGCTGATTATGAGATGATTAACTATGCAGCTCTAGCTCAAATGTGCAGTTTGCACATTTGAGCTAGAGCTGCATAGTTAATAGCAATTCATTTATAGCAATTATTGCAGGTAATCACATAATCCAGATTTTAAAACAGATAGTTACGCCCCTTGATTATGATTGGCTGAGCCGCACTGGAAGCCATTGTGAAATACTCTATAAACACACACTGGTCACCCACATTATATCAGTATTACTGCACCAAAGAGTTAGTTTCAAAATGTCAGATTTTGTTGCGAATGTTTGATTTACTGGGAGGGCTAAGTATGGATGAGTGGTTGAAAGAAACAGACAGGCTAGAGGAGGAAGATAAAAAACAAAGGAGACACTCTGAAATGAATGAGAGAGGAAGTGAATAGCCAGGACCGTTAAACTGATTATGTGGTCTCCCTTGACTCCATGTTGCCACGGATTTGTAAAGCCGCCAGCACTGAGACAATCTAGCCTACACCAACAACTGCTTGGAAAGCACCATGTACAAAAATGCTCAGATGCTTGCCTAGAGGCAAGACAAATCTACGGGGAAAAATGGAAATTGTCCCTGCAATCTTACTGGCGCCCAAACATAAAGGAGAGAAGATGTTGGAGTCTTTGCTTCTGGCACCGTGCAATTAAAACGCATCTGTCCAGAGTCAAAGCCCCCTTTACCAGCAAAGAGGAGTGCTAACGTGAATGAACATTACGTCAACATTTGCACAATTAATGGTGATATCCAGATGAATGCTAATAATCATCCCAGTATTTAACCACGCTTTCCATTGTGTCTGAATGTTGCCTTGACAACCATTCTGCGAAATGTCACTGAAGCACTAGATTGCATAGCGGAAGTATGATAATTTCTTACCAAAATATTGTTGCTGTTTTTTTTGCTGTTTGTTTATTTTCTGAAACCTTGCTAGGTGTTTGTAGTATGTTTTTTATGAAAGCAATAAGCCCTGTGAGGCGGATGTTTACAGTGATTTTAGAACCGCTAAGGGCCATTGTTAGGCTCAATGTAGAGCAGAGTTTATTTTAGTTTGTTATGTCAATAACCATGTTAGCATTTGGCCATACTAAAGTATTTGTCGTGTTTTTGATTCAGAGAATTGAGTGGTCAACACAAACAGTTCCCTTATTGCTTTCCTACTCTCAGCTGCAGAGGATGAATGACATACAGTGACAGCACATAGGAGGAAGCCATGCTATACACTGAAGATCTTCAACATTATCTTATTGTCAAAAACCTTTCTATCAGTTCAGATAGAAAAACAAAAAAACAGTCATAGTATTACTATCACAATTGTTATGTCTATGATCAAATGCTGCCTTTTCTTGCAGGGACTCTCACCAGTGTTTAATGCCTGCTCTCAGAAAGTCTGTGAGGAAAAATTAAATAGAGAAATAAGATCCTGCAGAATGATCCTAGCGTCCTCCACCCAGCGGCTGTGATTGGCTGATGGCCTACTGCTGACTTAATGTTCACCACACAGCTGACAGCAGCTGACATTTAGTCACTGTTGTTTTACTGGTTTGATCAGACAGACAGAAGCCAATGACCAGCTAACACGCACGTCCAGTTTCACGCAGGTGTAAGCTGCGTGACAGGTGCTGTACCTGTACGTTCCACAGCCACAGCTCAGAGCAGTCATCGGGCCCGCAGGCTATCAGGTAAGTATCATCAGGGCTCCATGCCAAGTATGAAACGCCATACGCATGACCCTCCAGAGTCTTCATCAACTTCAACTGCTGGGTTTCCTGTCGACCAACAGACAAACCAGTCAGTGACCCAGTTACTTCAACTCTCACACACCAGCTCATTTCCCTGCTCCCAGGTGAAATTGAAGAGAACTAAATGATTGATTACTGTGTCGACGTGCCACACAATCACTGTGGTGTCTTTGGAGCCCGTTGCCAGCTTTGTGCCGTCATTGGAGAACTTGCAGAACCAGACTTCATTGCAGTGTTCAGTGAGGATCTGCTGAGTGTAACAAGGGAACTGTTTCCTAAAAAAATGGGGACACGCACACTTCAGGCAGATATCAAGCTTCACAGTGAAAACAAAACATCACAGATTCTCTGGTTAGATATTTTGCCAAATATCTTGTATGACTGGTGATGATGTAGCTTGAATGATTACATATTTATCGCAGACTTTAACAATACTCCTCTCATTGGAAACGGAAAACCCAAATCTGATCTCATTCTAGTTGGACATGTGTAAACAGAGAAAAGTCCCATCAGCCTGGGTGGAGACCTGGTGCGCTACTGTATGTGCAGGTTCTTACCGGCTGCAGGCGTGGTCAAGCAGCAGGGACACAGAATCTAGTCCACTGTCCAGCTTGGTGTTATGGTAGAGGCAGCGCTCCCTCTGCAGCTCCACCGCCTGCTTCAGCAGAGTCTGCAGGCGGCGAGGAGGCAGCATCACTGAGGGAGGCAGGTACGCTACACACACACACACACACACACACACACACAGGTTCTAATTAATTCTGACCTGCTACAGTAACAAACATCAGAGTATGGAATAAGCAGAAATCAGAAACCAGAGATTCCTATCATGTCTATGACATATTATCAAGATAATATTGTAAAACAAGATCATTTTAGCATACTTCAATTTAACATACTAATAAATGTTTGTGCACAGGTCGAGATGTAACTCTTGTGAAAATCAGATTTCAATGTGTATAAGAGAAAGTCCTATCATCATAGGCGTGCATAGAATCCAAATTAATCCTATCTATACATGATCTAGACAGGAAACCAATGCTAATGTCATGCGGGAAGCAGCTGTAAGATTTCAGAGTGGGCAAGAGAGGCAACATTTACTCGAGGCAACACGTACTACACAAGAGAGATGCCCACTGCTAGCTACTGCTGCTGTACAGACATACAGTATATGTCAATGACAGTTCAAACGAAGTGTTAACTATGTACAGCAGAATAACTGAGACTGCACTCACTCTGAAGCTTGTCCAGCAGCTTTGTTCGGGACGCCGTGCCTTTGCCTTCCCACTCTGCTTTGACCCGCAGGTCCTCTGGATGACTGCACATCAGGTACCTTCAAAACACAGGAGGACATTTTCTGAGCGTCAGACACACTCAAAGTTGATTTAAAAGGGAGCTCACACAGATGCATCACTGTGCCAGTTTATCGATCTGGGCCTGTCCTGCCATGCATCTCATACAGTGGCAAGAAAAGGTAAGTAAACCCTTTGGCATTTCCTGGTTTTCTGCATGAATTGGCCATAAAATGTGATCTGATCTTCAGCTAAGTCACAAGTATAGACAAACACAATGTAAGCTAATAACACACAGTTATTATCTTTCATGTCTTTATTGAACACAGCCATTAAACATTCACAGTGTTGGTGGAAAAAGTAAGTGAACCCATGGATTTAATAACTGGTCGAACTCTCTTTGGCAGCAATAACCTCAAGCTCCGGATCAGACCTGCACAACGTTCAGGAGGGATTTTGGACCATTCTTCCCAACTGAACTGATTCAGCTCAGCCATATTGTTAGGATGGCTGGTATGAATGGCTCGCTTGAGGTCACTCCACGGCATCTCTATTGGGTTAAGTTCTGGACTCTGACTAGGCCACTCCAAAAGGCAAATTCTTTATTTTGAAGCCATTCTGTAGACTTACTTTGATGTTTAGGGTCATTGTCCTGCTGCATCACTCAATGTCTACTGTGCTTCAGCTGGGAAACAGCCACTCTGACATTATCCTGTAGGATATCTTGATAAACTTGGGAATTCATTTTTCCCTCGATGGCAAGCTGTCCATGCACCGAGGCAAATCATGATGCCTCCTCCACCACACATCACCGTTGGTATGATGTTTTCATATTGGGATGTGGTGTCCATTTTACATACCATACGTAGTGCTGTGTGCTCTTCCCAAATAATTCAACCTTAGTTTCATCAGTCCACAAAACATTTTCCCAGTTCGAGGTGTTCTTTGGCAGACTTCAGGTGTGCAGCGGCGTTTTTTTTTTTTGCCGCAGCAGCTTCCTGCCATGGATGCCATAACTGCTCAATGTTTTGCATATGGTAAACTAAATGTTTGTGCACAGGTCGAGATGTAACTCTTGTGAAAATCAGAAGAACAGAGAGGTTAACCAGTTCCAATGATTCCTTCAAGCCTGTAGCTGTTACTCTAGGGTTCTTTTTTTTACCTCATTGAGCACGTCCAGGGAGAGTAGCCAGAGAACTCAATCCTGTGCATTTGTAGACAGTTTGTCTAACTGTGGACTGCTGAACGTCTAAATTCTTGGAGATTATTTTGTAGCCCTTTCCAGTTTTATGTAAATCAACAAATCTTGATTGCGAGTCTTCCGAGATCTCTTTTTTTTGCGAGGTGTGGTTCACATCAGCATATGCTACTTGTGAATAGCAAACTTAATGTTTGAGTGCTTTTTATAAGTCAAAGTAACTCAAACCTCCAATCTCGTTTCACAGATTGGACTCCAGGTTTGCCAACTCCTGACTCCAATTAGCTTTTGTTTAAGTCTAAAGGTTTATTTACATACTTTTTCCAACCTACACTGTAAATATTAGAATGATGTATTCAATATTGACAAGAACAAAACAATAATGTGCGTGTTATTAGTTAAAACAGATTGTGTTTGTTCATTATTGTAACTCAGATGAAGTTCAGACCATATTTTAAGTCAAATTTATACATAAACACAGGTAATTCCAAAGGGTTCACTCACTATACAGTGGCAAGAAAAAGTAAGCGCTACATTAAAAACAAGCAGGACAATGTCACTGGCTTTTCAATAGTAGACCAACACCAGTATCGCTTTGTTTTTTTCATTTGCAGCATCTTCACAGTGTTAAAGTGAGGGCACAAACAATATTACACATGAAGCCCTTTTGGCCTTTAGGGATGTTGGTCAATTTGGTCCCGAGCTCCATATCTCAGCCCCTACAAGCTAGATTGCTGTAACTACTGCTACTATGGGAGCCTTCTGTGGATGCACTCCCACTTGTCCAACACAGTGGTACCATTGAAATGCATGGGGAGTCTGTGGTTTCAGTATTGTTTGAAAATGGCCTTCAAAAGCACCTGTCAAAGCGCACTTTCTAATCACTGCTGTTCAATCAGACACAGCAGTCAGCAGAGAGACTGCCAAAATCCTGCAAAATTTCAACATAAAAACAACATGTCACGTTGTAAGTGGAATGACATTCTCTCTGTAAGAGTGTGTCTCAGCTTCCCAGTCTGCTGAGGAACTGACCCGCTCAGGATGTGGATACGCTCTGTGTTGTACTTGAGAGGAGTGAGCTCAGCTCTGAGGACCTGCAGGGCCTCCAGAACCTTCCCATCCTCCAAATACTCAAGATACTTCTGCTGCAGCAGCAGGAACTTCATCCGCTGCACAGGGAGACAAGGAGAGGACAAGGCCAGACATAATACAAGGACATTAGTTATCATCGTATTACATCAAGACAGCATTTTTTCTATGATCACAAATCCAATACGTCATTACCAGTGCACATGACTGTGAACTGAATTGAATTGTTTGTTTAATTACTTATTTGAATCACATTGGGTTCTGTGCATGTGGTGAATCGTTAAGAGAAACTGTCCCCATGGCTGGAACACACTTCAATTCAATTTAGTTTTATTTATATAGCACCATATCACCACAAAATTATCTCAGGGCACTCTTTCATACAGAGCAGGTCTAGACCCACTGTTGAGTACACTTCCAACTCATTTCACCCGTGGTGCTTTGGCTGCAAGGTTGAATTGGATGGTTATTGGACAACACTGTCAACATGATATTTGACAGCATTCTCATCTTGTATATCTGAAGTCTTTCCATTTGGCCACTCACATAACTTGCTTAGCCCTGTTGGTCTTGACTGAAATAAAAATGTCATTGGGGAAAAAGGTGTGAAATAAAAAACAAGACTTTGGAAAAAGGACAATTTGAAATAAACACTGCTGGAACGAAATTTAAAAAGTAACCTGCTTGCAGTAAACTGTGACAAGAAGCAGTGTGAAAAAAAAATTACTGAATATTAAGATGAGCTTTAAAATGTATTGGATTATTCCAGTTATATTTTGAATTTATTTATTTTATATTCTTATTTATTTATCTAATTTGGAACACTTGGGCTCCACAGTAGTGTACATTCTTTTTGACAAGACTGTACACCTGCAAAACATCTGGACTGCAACCATGTTAACCTAACAGCAAGGCTGGATTACCAACCAGGCAGCTCCATGGGGCCCTACAAGTCCGCCTGTGTAAAAGTCCAGTTCTGAAACCTTTGTGCTTGCATGTAGCCATATTGAGTGTTAATTAATGGTAATCAAATGACCACACAACATGTATTCCCAAAAAAATCTGGAAACACAGCAAAGACACTTGGAGGTTTAATTGGGACCCAATAGCTCATTTTTGACCCCTCTAATCGACAGAATCACCAAGTGAAGCCACTTCTCTGTTCTGGCAGAGGTTTGACTCCTTTACTGCTCATTTCATCTCCACCAGAGTGAAGACACATCTAGAATGAGCCACTGACAGTGTTTCAGTTTGAGTATTTGCAGTCGTAACATGCTGGATGTGTTTTTGTTCTCACTGCAGACATACCATGTAATATTCCATGAAGTTTCATTTTCCCTGTGGTTGTTCTGTCAAACTGGGGTTTTTTTGTTTTAAATTGTGTGGTACTGACAAAGGTTTGATCTCAAGCACCAATTACTGGTGGTTTATTTTATTTTGGCCCTACGTTTCACAGCATTAGAGACTAACCTGTCTGTCAGTGGTCTGAGGAGTTCTGGGCCTGCCACTTACCACTATAGCACTTGGAGAATGCATCAATGCCTTCAGCTCATTCAGATCACTTTCAGCCTGAATAGAGAGAGGGGAAAAAGCATAAATAACACAAACTGAGGTCTATTGATGAAGCCATTACCAGGCAAACACTGAATAACAAAGATTCCAAGCTCAGAAACAATCTTTTTCAGCAAACTAAATCCATAAGTTCCTCCACTAACTACTGTGCATGATTAGTGCTATGAAAGACTCCTAGGAGTGAGTATGGACATGCATTTCAGATAACTGTGTTCCACCTTGTCCCACTCTCCTTCCATAACATGATTGCGGAACTTGGTGGCAGACGGGTGCTCCAGTCTGCAGCCAGACTCCTGCATCAGGAGGTCCACCGTCTGACTGTAAACAATGTACACAGCAGAGCCAAAATCAATTCACATCAATACCTCAGTAGCACTCATGATACATTTTTAATACAATGAACTAGAACATATATAGTTCTGCCATGTGAACACCTGACACTGCACTGAGTGAGCCGAGCCACAGGCGAGATTCTCAGCTCACCGTTTTTGTCACTACTGTCTTTAAGCAGTGGCGAAGAGAAAACAGGTGTTTGGAATAAAACTCCGTAATGCTTTTTATGAAAAAAATTATTTAACTGGCAGAAAAGTGAACAACATTTTGGATATTCACTAAACATTTTACATTAATTATCAAGCAAAAAGGATCTGTAGGTTTTGGACTGCAGACTTCACAAAACACGACATCTGAAGAAGTCACCGTGAGCTCTGAAATCTGGTGCATTTTTCACACGTTTCTGTCATTTTATAGACTAAATAATTAATTGGTTCATATGTGGAAAAAAAAAAATCAACAGAATAATTTGCTTTGCTTTCCTGGTGGTTCAGTCATTCACATTTAAACTACAGTACATAGTACTTTATGTACATGTACATACAGCACATGTACATGAAGAGTGGGTGGCTTCAGTTTAGCTAGGTCTACCCTTCATCTTTGACCTGCAAACGCTGAGTCAATTACTAAACTAATCAAAGACAAATGAACAGTAGTCCAGAACCCATGTTCAAAAAACAAGCTATTTTTAACATATGGACTTTTTGTCCAAACTTGAGAATCAGTTCCTCATTGTGGGCAACACCAGGCTGCATCTGATTGTAATAACCCGCTTAGCTGTTAACAGCGACAGTAAGACCCGTTTAAATTCCATTTACGTGTGGGACTCCTCATCCACTGCGGCCCACCGTCCCAAACATCGCTGCCGTGTGGAAACTTGCACCTGTGAGGCCTACAGATTCGCATTCACTTTAATAGTGTGACAGCATCAAGCCGCCTGCTGTTTCTCACGTCGGAAGTTTTCCTCCCTACTCTTGAGCGAAAACAACGTGTGCACACACAGGTCACCGTGACTCTCCCGGCTGCATGGTGGCCTTTCACCTCCCAGCCGGCTGAGCAGGCTCGGCTGGCTCTACTGGCTCTACTGGCTCACTTACTTGAGACCTAAATCGTGTAAATGTTGTCCTATCAGCCTGATGACGTCCTCCTCAGACTGAGACAGGCGCTTCTTCTTTTTCACGCCGTTATTGGCATCCGACGTGCTGCTGGTGTTGTTGGACGCAGGCTGGGCAGACACTCCGTTGTTGTTGCTGCTGACAGTGTTTCCATTGTTGGTGACTGACACAAGTCCGTTGGAGTGAGCTGCCCCGGTAGAGGACGACTCGCCGTTCTGCTCACCGTTTCGGCAGGACAGTTCTGAATCTCGGTCCTGTCCTGTCCCGTTAGCCTGCATGTTGCCACAGTTTATGCAGGTGACACGATGTGTGTAAAAACGACTGACAGGCGGTGCAACGGGACACTGCGGGGATAACAAAACCAGCGTTACAGCCGCCGACAGGCCCACTGACCCAGATGCAGCCCCGAACTGCCCTGTTCCCCCTGCTGCCGAGCCTCGGTGATTATTTTGCGGCGGTGGCCGCGATGATAACCCGGTTTACGGCTCGGGCGACGAAGAAACGGAGGCCAGAGATTTTACAACAGCCGCATTCTGTGAAGTTCGGCGGTATTTCGGCTGTCAGACACCGTCACAGCGCGCTGAAGTAGTTGGGTAGAGGTTGTTATTGTTGCTCTCAGACAGCTGCAACCCTGTTATGGACATACGCAGTGACGTCAGCGGAAATTCCATCACGTCCTTTTGCGCGGGCTGCGTCCCCTTTAGGGGGCGCTGTCTATCCATGCCTGCGCTCCCCTTTCCAATCAAAACTAACCTTACGGCTTTCAATTTAGGTCTCAATCAAACTCATATTGATGTTGTAGTTCTTTTATGTATTTTATTGTCAGCACCTCATTAAAACACACACACACACACACATGACTTGTGATAATGTGAACCTTTTCGGATAAGAATTAGAGATGACTCCTGGCATAATACACATTTATTATCATTAACAGGACGTTTTTATTATTTCATTGCTGTTCAGAGGATTTAGTTCAGGTTGTCCTGAGCTGTTACCTCAAAGAACAAACCCTTTGTGTCCTTTATATCTGCATCTGGCATAAACCAAAAGTTGCTCTCTCGCCTCCAACTAGTTCAGAACGCAGCAGCTCGGCTTCTTACTAGTTTTAACAGACACACATTTTTTACACATCACATCACCCTGATCCTGGCTTCTCTCCATTGGCTCCCCGTTTGATTTAGAATTGGTTTTAAGATTTTGCTGATCACTTATAAGGCGCCTGGGTCTGGCCCTGAGCTACATAGTAGAAATGCTGACCCCATATGAGCCAGTTTGCAGTCTTAGACCCTCAGGTGGGACCCTTCTGGCCGTTCCAGAGTAAAGGCTTGAATCTAAAGGTGACAGAGCTTTTGCCATCAGGACCCCTCGACTCTGGAATCTGCCTGATGAGATAAGGCTGCAGTGTCAGTGACCTCTTTTAAATCACTTCTTAAAACAAATTTTGTATAGACTTGCTTTCATGTGATCTCGTCTTTATAGCTTTATATAGTCTTTTATCATCTTTTATTGGTTTTAATTTTTATTTTGTATTTATTAATCTTTTATCTTTATTTTTCCTTTGTTTTGCTTTATTTTATTTTATTTATTTTTTACTGCTTTCTATTGTATTGCTTTGAGTACCCTGTTTTGGCTTTGTTTATCAAAACACTGTAAACTCTGTTTTTAAAGGTACTAGATAAATAAAATTATTATTATCATTAAGTATGTTTTGGGGCTGGAGGTTACTGTTAAAATCTAGTCACAATGAGGACTATAAGTTGAAGTTTTAAACTGTATGATCGATTTCAGTTATTTTAATAATATATAATTATTTTTGGGGCCTTTTCATGTTTTTGTTGGATAGCTGACAGTTGAGACATGACAGAAAATGGGGGTGGGTTTCATGGCCAGCCATTTAACCCTAGCCTATCACCAGGGTGCCCCTTTAATGCAGTATTTCTTGCAGAAAATCAGTCAGTTTCCAGTATAAGTATTTTTGTTTTCCTATGTTTTATTGTCGACCCCCCATATTAAACTTTGCATTTGCAAATTAATGACAATTCAAGCAGCAGAGTCTAAATCAAAGCCATGCAGCAGAAGCTGTAATGGCAAAGCTTCAGCCTTTCACACTTTATTAGAGCTGATTCATCAGCTGATGCTCTTGTCAGCCAAACTCAGTCAGCCTGCAGAGCTGATGATCCAGAATCCACATTCTGTAGTTTCCACGGACTCTGAAGTAATCATGACACTGAAGCTCATCTTTATTTGATTTTTTTTAATCAACTCACGTGATAATGACAAACAACTGAAATTAAAGTGGGTACACTGACTGAGATATTGTTCAACTCAAATACCAGGATTGGGGTTGACTGCTCTGAAAAAGGCTAGGTAGACCTACAGTATGTCCAATTAAATCCACAAAAACTGAGAAGATCAAAGTTCTGAATCAAATTCAGACAAAAGCTGAATGGTAACAACAATCAGAACACAGGAATCATTTTTTTTTTTTGATGCTGTCAGCCAGCCATGCTGGCGTGGGCTCTCCAGATGGCATTTCAGTGTTCTTGTGTTGATACTCAAAAAATTCAGTTACGACCAAAACCTGGAATCATGACACATTATTCAAAGTGCTATTTTGTTCCCAAGCCTGAGATAATTTTAAAATACAAATCAGGAAACCGCCACGGTACATGTTTTGGCTTTAACATCTAAAGCCATTCCTTTATCATTGGCACTTTCATATCTGTGTAGGAAAAAACAATGTCCTTGTCATTACCAATAAATAAATCTGACCAATAAACAGTCTAAACTGTATGTACAATGAGGACACATTCAGCCCTCTTTCCCTTTCATTAAATAGAACAAAACTTGTACATTACATTATAAAAATATGAATTAAAGGGGAATGATTGAACCCATAAGAGAGGAGAGCATCAGGTTTGTAGAATAATCTATTGCACTTCCATCCCATTCTAGAGATACTACTTTACAATCAGCAGAAGAAAAAGCAATGGCTCCCTAAATACTTTGCCGCAATACAGCACAGCTGCGTTCTGCTCCTTTTCCTGCATGTCACTGCTGTCATGGCAAAGTCTCGTACACCCGAAATGCAATTTTTAGGTGGAGGGATGTCAGACATTCCCCAATTGCAATCAAATCTGGTGTCACAAGCAAACGACAGGTTTGTGACTAAAAAGAGGCACAGTGATGAGCTTCAGTCCCTGCATGTGAGCAGGCTAGCTAGTCAGACCTGTTGTTTTGTGCAGCCTATTTCATTGTCCCCCAATAGTGTGCAAAATGTCATCACTTTTTTGTTTTGTTTTCTAAGCTACCTTGACCCATGACCCACTTTTCCAGTGTGCCTGTTGATTTAGGCATCAAGCCTTTTCACATTAATTCCACCTTGGGTAGAGGAACCAAGATGACTCAGCTAGAGGTCAGACCTGCTGAAGCTGTGTGTTAAGAGTATGTAAGAGTAAGTCTAACTTAAGATTAACTGTCTGCGTCCACATAACCACACAGGTTCGAGTACAGTTTTCACCAGTCCAGGTGTGTGAGGGTTAGTGTGTACTTCTTACAGATTTCCGCCTGCACCCAAAACAGTTTGACCACACAGACCATATCCCCCAACTGCAAGTGCGAATGCATTAACACATGTAGAACCCTGTGTGTGCATGTGCGTTCCATTTTGGATTATGCAGCCCTTTACAAGACCAAGCAAGCAGAGAGTCGAAAGTCACACCGATGACACCCAACGTCAGGCCAGAATACACTAGAAAAGTAAGACCCCATTTCCACCTGGTATTAACATGACATTCATATCTGGATAGCCTATCTGGATCAGGGAAAACACGCTACTGCAGGTGTAAATGGACACAGAATCCACATCTGGAGGTGGTCAGGCTCACATTTTGATCATGCCTTAGCCTGGTGTAATTAATATCAGTATAGTCTGACATCATTCTGCAGAAAAAATTTAAAAGGTGTCCTAACACTGCCTCTTCCTGCTTTCTCAAGCTGCCCATCAAAATGCTACAGGTAGTATCTAGCATATCTTCCAGTTCAAGAAGTTATTTAAAAATTGATGCCCCCTTGCTTTTGAAGCCATTGCATAATAGCAGTGTGGGTGGACAGCACGGTCATAGCAACTCTAGAAACTTGCTCACCTACCTAAAGTGTGTGCTGAGATCTGACCAGTGTGCAGGTAGAGTTGAGATAAAGATGACCTTTATTAATTCCAGGTGTAAATGCAAAGGCCTCATCATACAAAATCAATAGCAAGATACAGATCGAATGTTAATATCAGGTGGAAATGGGGTTGATCCAAATCTTGTGTAAGTTCATGTATTTGTACTTGAACTCATGAAATATATTACTTTCTCAATTTATTTTAAATCCTTTTGTTTCAGCCTTCTTTTTCTATGACCACCATGTAGTTAAAGGAAAATTCCAGTTTATTACAGCTTGTACCCTTTTTGGCTTTTCAACTGCTGAGACTATATATCATAGTGACATCACCAGGTCTAAAAAGAAATACAAAAATAGGTCTAATGGTTCTTGAAACACACGCAGTCAGACATTCAGACAGGTTGGATACAAACCAAAGCATTTGGAGTTTAATAGACTCACCTGTTGGTTTGATCTACAAAAATAAAACCCAAGTTGTAATGAACTGGAATTATCCTTTCCCAGAACTGATATTGGTCTTTTAGACTTTTCCCCATCTGTGGAGGGCCTGGCAATCACAGCTGCAATAGGCACTTTCATCAATCCAAAATCAGTGTGAAAACTTTTTCTGCCATGTGTGCTAACCTCTAAACACCGTCACCGGCCCCTCTCTTAAAACACACAGTACACACGTCTGTTATCCTTCATGTTCAGCACAGCTCAGAGGCACAGAAACATCCAGAAGCCATGTACTGTGCTGCACAAAAAGATGAGAGTAGATGTCACAGTAGTGACAGACCTGGCCTGTTCCCAGATCAGAATCAAGGAAAAAGAATACTTGGGACTGTGGAAAAATACACTATGAGCAATGCACAAACTCTTTTACACACCCACGCCCACACATGGGCTGCAGCAGATGGCAGTCAGTCCGTATCGTCACACTCTGACCTCTCATTGGTCCACTTCCAGATAGATCCTCTTCTTCAACAGAGGCAGGAAGCCTGAACTCAGATCAGTCAATCAGGTTCCCGTAAATGGAAGTATTTTGTAAATGGGGAGTGATGCTGGGCGTCCAAAAGCCAGAATGTTTATGTGCTGAGGAGATGGCATCAAAACTGGCGTTTTAGCAAAAAGGCTAACATGTGTGTGACTGATCAATATTCTGGTTTATCTGAGAGACATTTATCGAAGGATTTAAAGCCATCATTGTATTTAAATTAGTCATCCTCATGCTGAAATGTTGAATTCAAAACACTATTTTTACTCAAAAAACTCAATCCATAAATTCAATGTGTCCTGCACTGGGACGGACTGAATGCAACATGAGGTGTTAGGATAGCTTATGCACAGGACGGCAGCGTCCCTGGTTTGATTCCAGCTGGGGACCTTTGTTGCATGTGCTGCTTTGATAATGTCTGCTATAAAGACAAAATGGAAAACTGAATTTAAGATTTAGAGATTTCACAATTAAAATATTTTATTTTAACGCTTTCTTTGAGGCAATGACTCAAAGTGTCCACAAGAGGACACAAGAGGTGGATTTCCTAAATAATATTTGGGGCACTTTGAGATGCAGTCAGCCTTTGTATTGGCAAAATTACAGAAACACTGCACTGTTAAAAACTGGGTGTTTGATGCAAAATGTTTTTATGGGGTTCTTTGTAGGCCCATAACATAAAGGATGAGGGCATGGACATGTACATATACAGCTGCTGAAACTGATTCACCGTTTGTGATTGTCTTGTAGCAGAGGCAACTGTGTGTTTGACCGAAGGTCAGACAGATCTGCAGCATTAGTCAGCATGGAGGCTATTTGTATGGTATGGTCAATGTTGGATAAGCTGTTTCACACCACTTTTGTTTTGTCACAAGCCTCCAGCCCATATGCCAGTTAGTAATCAAATTCCATTCACCTCCATTACATTAAGGTGAAGGCAGAAAATTCAGCTAAAATGATCTGCATACTGTACCACAGAGGAAACTGAGAACATGTGTTTTTAGGGAGCAGAACATTGTATTTCTCCAATAAGCAGTTATTATTATTGCATGAGCAAGTGCCAGGAATCTATTGTTTTTAGGGATTATTATTCTACTTTTTAAGCACATTTTTCAGTGGCTTGGGATGCTCAAAAACTCACGAAGGTTGGTGCACGTCAGACCTGGAGAAAATCACATGGTTCTGAAGTGACTGGGCTCGGGCATGGCCCGGGGGCTCCATAGCACAGCCATAGCACATCAGGGTTGGAATAAAGTTTCCCTGATGTTCATGAGATCTGGTGGGATCATTGCTCTCATCATAACGAACATATTTCACCTTCTTTAAAGAATGCTTGCCCAACAGGAAGTTACTCATTTAAATGTATCTCCTTTATGCAATGTCCAATATTCATGAAAATGTTTGTTCATGTCAGGTGACCACCAGTATTGTACATATATTCTACATCATTATCAATACGTCATCTCCAGTGCCACATACTCCACACAGGAAATTATAATTTACTCATTTATGCAGTGTCCAATAGTCATGAAAATTCAGACAACCAACCTTCGGTAAGGACACCACAGCTGCCACTCCCCCCGACACATGTGGGGGTGCGAGGGCCTGCTCGTCGCTGTTTACACTGTTTTTCATTTTTAAGTGAGGATTTCGGTGAACTTAGTCTTTAATCACATTCAATTACAAGTCAATATCACTCCAATTAGTGGGTTATGGTTTGTCTGCTAATTAGCAGGATACCTCAGACTTTAATTACATATTGTAAAAAGTGAAGTCATAGGCCAAGAAACAAGGGATTCATTTTGGTGCAATTTCTTAACATTTCAAGAAAGTGCTTGTTAAGTGCTGCACATAAATGAAAAAATGTGGCCATGAGTCGACTAAGTAGCATGATGACACTATCCCATCTAGACTTTCCTTTATGTAATATAATTATTTTATTTGTGTTGTTTTAATATTATTTAATGTGTTTCTATTTGTCTGATGTGTGTGTCTTTTCTGCACTCAGTTTCTACTCTTTTCAGGCAATTCATGAAAATCATTCATGTTTTGAAATCTGTGGTTCAGCTTGAACATGACATTCTAATTTAAATACAATCTCTACTGGCACATATATCTTCCCATAGATAGTGAACACATGTGTGTTCAGTAAATGAGTGGTGTGTGTCACAGGTGTCAGTAGTATTCTATTTTGACTTGTAAACGTCCAGGTATCAGAGCATTTTTAGGCAAATTTACTTCTCATTCCAAAAAATCTCTCCTCTGCCACTCTCTGCATTCATCACACACACACACACACACACACACACACACACACACGCAAGTACATATATACATATACATATATATATATATATATAGATATATATATATATATACATATATATATATATATATATATATATATATATATATATATACACATATATATATACACATATATGTGTATATGCATGTGTGTGTGTGTGTGGTCCTTAGCTGTCCACCACCTGGTGTGGCAGAGTGACAGAGGAGCCATTGATAAATGAGCCCTGTTTGTCTCTTCCCTTCAGAAAATAAGTGAGCAATTCCCCTTTCCCCTTCACAAAGATGGGCCCTCTCCTCACAAATCGGAAACCATACTCCTTCAGGATGTTGTAGCAGTCCTCCACCACCTGAGGGCAACAAACACACACATACAGAGTACATTACAAGGCTTTCAGAGCAACACATAAGATGGGACACATTTATGTTAATAAGTTAATATGTTATTAAGTCACTTCGAGGCAGAATACCTCTGCAACTAGCTGACAGACAGACATCATAGCACTGTCTTATAGACTTGTTATGGTCAGAGGAGCAGGCATCACCACTAGATCAGGATGCAAGTGGGCTGCGGATACATCAGTGGCCCAGGCAGAAAGCATGCTGAAGCAGAATGACATCATCGAGAACCCGTTGGCAAGGACTTGCAACCACCCACTTTCAGCAATGGGGTAAAGCAGACCCAAGACAGAGGGGAGACATAATCCATGGCGAGGTCTGAGACCTGGAAGAGGAAAGATGTAGATCAAGGGCTATGGAACTAAGGTCACAAGGAGCCTGGACAAAGTGGGACCTGCCAAAGTGAAAGATCACGTGGCCTGAACTCTGGAGAATGGAAACCTTTCGCATCTCGTTCCTGCTGCAATCACTATAAGCCATTCTTCCAATGCCAATAAACTTGCATAGGTCGGGAATGACGGAGGATGGAGAGGCACGTTGGTGCACATACTGGTGGATTGCAAGACTGCACTTAGCCAGGGGAGATACAGATGGTGCCACGATAAGGTCCTCAGAGTGCTGGCAGATATCGTGGAGCAGAAAAAGTGGAAAAAACATCAGTCCCATGCAATACCAGCCCCATCAATCCAGTTAGACAAGGAAGGGAAGAAGCCACCCTCCACAAAGAAGACCAAGATTATCCTGCTGCAGGCGGCACAATCATGGGAGATGAGGGTGGACCTGGGAAAGAAATGACACGTTCCTCAGGTCGTTGTGGTATAGGGTCGAAACGTCCGTGGAAAGATGGAATTCACCCAATGACATCTTCTCCTGACCAAAAGCTACAGTCATAATTAAGTGACTGAAAGTGGTAGCATTCAGATGTATCTAACTGTTATGATAAACATTTTAACCAACTGTTTCCACATCCAGCAGTTACAGAGCTGCATTTGCATTCATGTGGAGTGGTGTTTGTGTCACTTGATGAATCTAGGTCCACTATTCCCTCTTTGTTGGCTCTGTTTTTGGTCTCCACCAACTCCTGGGGGAAATATCTAGCTCTTTAACTGCTAAATGCTCCACTATGTTCACCAGCTAGTTTCTAGCTGTGTCTGTCTGCTGTTTGAGCCTGAGCAGCTAGCAGACAGTGGCTTACACTTATGCTGTACTGTCTGTATTGATGTAAGTACACTGGCTTGCTATATTCTTTAAACTAGAGAAACTAGAGTCAGTATTATCCTCAGTGGCAACTCTTTTCTTCATTACTGTATACATAATGGACCTGCTAAACCTTTGCCCAACAGGAACTGTCATATTTGTGCTTTTAGAAAAACTCATATTGTCCTACCGAGAATGATTCATGCAAATGTAATTACTTTTGAAAAGTTCATTTTTATTTATTTATGTCATTAAATGCACAATTGGAATGTTGTAGCACAGGAACATGTGCAGAATGTAGTGAGGTGAACATTTCTTCTAGTCATTATCAGAAACATACCTGGATAAAACCCTACTCTACACAGTATTAATTTTGAAAGTTGTGTAAACAGTGCTGAGTGATCCAGAGCCCTGCAGTAAAGCCCAGTGCTGTACCTGGATGTTTCCCATAACCCCTGTGGACTCCATGCGACTGGCCACGTTCACAGTGTTTCCCCAGATATCGTAGTGGGGTTTTCGGGCACCGATCACTCCTGCTAACACTCCGCCCTTATTCAGACCTGTAGGAGAGTGTTGACACATGTGACATGTAAGATTAAGACTGTTATGTTATGTGAGATTACCTATTACCAGTCCATGGTGGCCAGCGCCATGTTTTATGCTGCCGTGTGGTGCTGGGGACGGAGCGTGAGGGCGAGAGACACCAACAAGCTAGTTAGCTCAGTGATTGGAGGAGTGGAGCTGGACTCTCTGGAGGCAGTGACGGAGAAGAGGATGCTGTCCAAGTTAGTTAGCATCCTGAACAATGTCTCCTACCCCCTCCACGACATGCTGGTTGAGAAGAGAAGAGTCTTCAGCCAAAGAGTTATACCTCTACGGTGTTCCACCGAGCAGCAAAGGAGATCACTCCTGCTGCTGACCATCAAACTGTTAAAGTAATCTCTGCTGTGTCGCCGTGTGGACACCAGCGGATGGGGTACAATTACATTCTCTGTAAGTTCTGGCACAGTGCAAAATATTTTCTTAACTTAACATCCATTTTGCACACCTTAGAGCAATTTGCACACTGTATGCATCATCATCACACGTCTATCATTGTTAATACTGTCTGTACTTGTGAGAACCTGGCTCTAACTCACTAACAAACAATAAAAGAAAATCCCGTTTTTACCACTTACACATTGGTTTTATAGATTTGTCCATCTTTCTTTTCAGTTATGCTAACATATCTAGCAGTTTTACAGCTGAATATTACAGCTGGGACCTGTGAGGCAGTTACACCAGAAGCCCCAGCTTTATTACAAAATCTAGAAGGACCACCAACTGGAGCAGCCAGACTAGCAGACAGATTGTTTGAACTTGATAATACTGTTTCAGCACTGATTGTTTTGAAGTCTCTGCACCACATTGCCCCACACTGATAATGCAACTCTGACAAAAATGAATACAAACCTGGTGAGATGGACTATATATATATAAGATATATTTATATAAGAGTGAGCTAATTGACCTTTATATTATTCAATTACTTCATGTGTTAGCTGTGCTTGATTGAAGCCTACACCTTGATCAGCCTGCAACCTCAGACACAGAGACAGTCTGAGCCTGTTGAGCATGTACTGATGGTGGGTGGAGGTCTTGAAGGTCCTTGTGTGTGTGAAATCCTGTCATGTAAGCTAATTTCAGTAATAAGAGTTTAAAATATACAACCTTGTAGGATTCATTCAGTTTATGGGGATAGCATGGATAGACCAGCAGGCTAGCTACTACATGTTACATACCTTGATTCTGTTATTCCTAAATACTTTGACTTGTAATTTACTGGTAGTAATTCACCCCCCCCCCCCCCCCCCACACACACACACACACACACACGCACACGGACAAACAGGTGAGGGGTTAGCACATACCAATGCGTAGCATAAAGTTGTTGAAAGACTGGTAGTTGATGTTCATGAGTGTGACCTTCATGGCTAGAGCAAAGTCTGCCAGGTCTGCCAGGTGCTGCCATCGCTCTCTGTCAGACTGCTCCTCCTTCTGCCAGACAAAAAGAAGCAGATCAAACTACACACATGAACACACCACCACAACCAATCTGGAAGAATCACATTCAGTCTGGCAAGATAGTCTTAAAATGTATAGGAAGGCTCTCCGTAATGCCAGAGCAGCCTACCACTCATCATTAATAGAGGAAATAAGAACAACCCCAGGTTTCTTGTACCGACTTATCTTCAAACACAGGAAGCCTAGTAGCAACTGTAAAACATGATATATATTAAGACTCTCTCATCAACCTTCATCAACTAACTTCAATGATTTCTTCATCTAAGCCTTCAACATCTCTCTTAGATCCAGTCCCAGATAGGCTGATAGATTTTTACCATTAGTTAGCACTTCCTTACTAGATATGATCAATCTGTCCTTATTAAAAGGCTATGTGCCACTGTCCTTTAAAGTAGCTGTAATTAAACCTCTTCTTAAAAAGCCCACTCTCGATCCAGGGGTTTTATCAAACTATAGGCCAACATTTATCCCTCCCTTTCTCTCTAAGATCCTTGAGAAAGCAGCAACAACCAATCAGTTGTGTGACTTCCTACACAACAATAAGTTGTTTGAGGATTTTCAGTCAGGATTTAGAGTGCACCACAGCA
>JAVQJF010103403.1:0-16230 GCA_036023855.1 Gadopsis marmoratus
GATCCAGACTCTACAGCTCCGGAGGCAGAAATACCTGCAGAAAGCAACAGAAGGAGAGCGAGAGAGGAGAGAAAGCACACAACTATGGGGAAGGGAAGCAGTCGAGTTAGTAACAAGCATTAATGGGATAAGAGTGTGTCCAGATGGAGAGGGAGAGGAGGAGAGAGGTGCTCAGTGCATCATGGGAAGTCTGCTGGCAGTCTAGGCCTATAGGAGCATAACGAAGAGGTGGCTCAGGGCTCACCTGAGTCAGCCCTGCTATAAGCTTCATCAAAGAGGAAGAGGGTCTGTCTCCTGTACTTAAACTGGGAGCTAGTTCCACAGGAGAGGAGCTTGATTGCCGACTAACACAATACAATAAAGAACATGTAAGTGTCCCGATAAGCAGGAGATAGAACCCCAGTAGAAAGAAAGAGATCTATTAAAATGATTAGTGTGGTGTTTTGCTTTGGACTGTACAAGCAGAATTAGTACAGAAAGGGCCATGTGAACTACTAAATGGGGTGATGCCATTGGTCCATTACTGTGCCTCAAATTTGGCAACAAATGAAACAACAAATTTCTTCGCTGGTGTGTTGTGTACTTCAGGACAGTGAAGACACTCTCCATTCACATAGTCTGACTACAAGCCCACAGCATCTGGCCCTCATCTCCCCATCTGATCCTCTATCATTGCATGGATACACAGAAGAACTGATGTCCAACAACAACCACCTCAAGGTAAACTAGTCTTTCTCCGAGAGCGTAGGCTGACCTGCTGTTGCATTTATGATGTCATTGTTGAAATCTTTTTCTCACACCGCAACTTTTGAAAAATAACCCGCCCACAAAGATGACTGTCTGTGTCCCTTATAATGTGTGTGTGTGTGCGTAGTTACCCATCCCAGAGGTGAATGAGGAGAGATGCTGGGAAACGGAGAAGACTGAACGGAGTCCACCGGTGCAGTTGGCCAGCAACAGGACACGCTCCAATTCAACCAGTGCGTATCATACAGTTTTCGCTCAATAGTGATATTACCAATCATCCATCATCCACCAAGAGGAGAGAGGGGTAAAAACAACTGTACTGCATTTCACTTTGCAAGGAAGCTGCACAAACAGGAGGAGGCTGCTGCTCTGTTCAGAAGGACAGCTGAAGCTTTTAGAGTGTGTAGTAATGACAGATGATGGAAGGAGAGAGATGATGACGGGAAAATTGTTTCTAATATGTTTACTGTCCTCGGGGAGGTGTGAGGCCAAGGAGTAATATCCTTTTAGCACTGGGAAGCCACCCTGCTTATGGGAAAAGTGGTCCTAATTGTTAGATATGCTGTGGCTACAAAAAGATTAAAAGGATTGTAGCTGGAACTTTATATTTGTAATGATACAAAGTAGCACAGCTAGTTTGACTAATACAACGGAGTCCGTAGAATTTGTTTTCAGTACACCATAGACAAAAGCACAACATATGGGCAGACATAACATATCAAACAATAAATCATTGTCACAATAGTCCTAGGTGGACAATGAAGAGCTACATGTGTCACAGTGCAAAATGTTACAGAATTGCCCTTATTTTTGCAGCAGGAAAATAGATGTTTTTGAAATGGGTGTTTGAATGAAGCATTGTGGTATTGGTCAGATATCATTTATATTTCCCTTTTGATTAGGCGTTTGGAGGCTATGATTCTGGATGCTCTGTTGTCAGTACGCTGCAGTTTTTGTTGCATGTGTGAGTGTCCAAGCTGCTGTACCAGACACATTTTAATATTAGAAAAATGAACTACATAAATGGTATATATTTTAGACTAATAGAGTATTTAATTCACAATTCATTGTTATATTTACATAATATTAATATTAATATTTATGTATGAATAGAAATGGATGAAAACTCCTTTGAGTATAATAATATAAAATGTGCCACAGAACTGAGTCAACACACAACTAATACTATAATATTAGAAGACTAGAAGTTTCAAAATGAACTCTGGTTCACTCTTTGTATAATTAAATATAGAGACAGAGAAGTTCATTCAACTTAATTTCATTGGATTTACTATCACCTGATCTATATTATGGTTCTGGATCTTTTTCTACCTTAACATTTTGAGGAAAATTCATTTAACCCTGTGTTCATTTTCTGATGCCACTGTGTGTCTATAACCAGGTGTTCATCCTTACTGGATTGGGGATCTGGACAGCATCATCATGAAGACCCCAGAGCTGTATAAAAGTCATCCTCATGGGAATGGCAGTTTATATGGAAACAGGAAATCTCTGTCCCAGCAGCTGGAGTTTCCTCACACCACTACACAAGTATTTGATTTACCTGACATTATAAGCAGGCATTAACATGCACACCTGCTGACCACACATGTTCATTAATGTAGTAGATGGCTGCAAGGATGACATATTTTTGTGGCCAACCAACATCGCCCTGGTTCCCTCGACAAAACGCCAATAGGATTTTGGATTATTGCAGAAAAAGCTCTGCAGCAAACAAGTTTATGATACTTCCACGTTTTGTTCAGAAAGATAATCTTCACAAATGAACACCACTTTTAAGATTTTTGAAGCCTATCCCCACAAGTGAAAAGCTAAGCTAGCTAGGCTAGAAACGAACTACACCACAGTCGCATGACTTCAACGTCACCACCACTAAGCAGCCAAGTTTGCAAGAGCGTGAGTAATAACACAACGAGGCTGTAAAAGCGGACGAGGGAGTTGATGAGTTTCTGTGTTCGGCGTGACAACGTTTAATGTCCCCGACAACCTTTGTAGTCTCATTTAGCCACTTTAGCCACCTTCTTTGAGACACGTAAAAGCTTCCAAATTCACGAGTGGGGTATTAACTGACACATTTTATGTCGTGGAACAATACGTTAAACAGACGTTTATGTTAGACCTTATTTCAGGCATCTAACCAGAAACCCATTCAAGAAACCCATTGACTTTCCTTTCCTTCTCATGTCAGGGTTTAGGACTCATTCCTAGAATAATGAATTTTTTAAATTTTAGTCCCTCTTGTAAAGAAGACAGCAAGACTAAAGTGAAAGCAGATACACTAAATCAATATATAAGTGGACACACAATTATAAGTTTAATACTGTATATAGGTCCATTCTAGAGTGGTTATATTACTACACCTGACGAGCAATAGCTGAATATTCTCTGCTGGACCACTAGCGCACAATATATTGCATGATGAGGTCCTTGAGGTGGGTCTTTGTTTTCTTACCATGAGGTCCTGTCTTAAAGAGGGTCCTTGTAAATGGTAAATGGACTCTTACTTATATAGAGCTTTTCAACCGTTGAAACAGTTCCCAAAGCGCTGTAACAGTAATCTAAGCTTGAACAGACATTCTGTGATTTCAGGTGTTTTGCCTCAAATGACCACACATGAAATCTGGAGCCAGTTAGTATTCCAGCACAGAAAAACTGCACACTGTGTGCAGGGAGTAGGAGAAGTTGGGAGTTAATAAGGGCCCAGCAGCATTTTGCTCTGGGGCTCCCTAGAAGATTAATCCAGCAGGAAACAGTCTGATCTAGTTGATCAGTTTGCTGATTAAAGAACAGTCAGAAGAAATGACAGCAGCCTGGAGGTTCTCTAAATCATTAGGGTAGAACTGTGATTCTTACAGCGTCCGTTTAGATAAAACACAAAGGAAAACATAAATCTTTGAACTGAAAAACAATGAGTCCTTTACAGTTGTTCAGCAAGGAAGCTCATGATCTTGCCGTCTGCCAATACAGTTTGGCTTTTGGCATTTTGTTGAACGATACAACAATAGAAAGGGGTTGTATAATTAGCATTTTAAAAGAAACAGATGTTCCAAAAAGTAATTCCAATTCATACTTTTAAAAATTCTACTAAATTCTGCCGCTAGTAGTTTGATCATGTCAGGAACAAAATGCTACTGCTTACTGGTAGTAAAGGGAAGAATTAATCATGACATAATTCCCTGCTGTGTGTGTGTCACATGCCCCTCCTCTCCAGCCTGTGCACCGTCCCTCTCGCTCTGTCAGCTCTGCCCAGCTGGTACACTCCTGCAGCAGCATGCAAGCCTTCGTAATCTGTAATATTGTGCTGATGAAGGGCCACGGCAAGGTAGGAACTATACACCACCACCACCACAAATATCGCTTTAATTCTTTGAATTCTTTCAAGTGTCATATTGTGAGAAGCGATTACAACAGGTCTTCTATCCCTGCTGCTCTTTAATCACCACTGTGTAATATATTTATTTCATGCAGACTGTTATGTGCGAAAACAAGACTTGCCCACCACACGATCCCATTCCCCGAAGTGCAATTTTACATTTATTAATTACAACTTTATATTTCACTTGGTTCATCAACAGTGTCACTTTGTTTGTAATACAATACACTTTGGTTATAATCATTCTAGATGGTGTAAATAGTGCCTCTAGCCTTTATTTTATAATACTAAGGTGCTCATAATGTATAATATTGTAGTTTGACAAAATCATTTTGAGGTCCACTTGCTAGCTTGTTCCAGTGCTTTCTTCTCATGGTCTTAATCAGCAAATGGAGTTCATTCTGAACAGCTTGCAAGCTTGTGAGTCTGAGCAACCTCCATCACCTTCTCCTCTTTACATTAAGTCCGATTTTTTAGGTCGATAATGAACAACTGGTATTTTGGTCCTAGTTCACTTCTCTTATCTATATAAATTGCACACACATATTTGCCAAAATGTTGAACTGTTCCTTAATTTATGATTGTGATTATATTGTTCTTTAAAGATGTAAATCAGTGCTAATGATATTTATGAAAATTCTTCCTAGGGTCTGGGCTTCAGTATAGTGGGAGGGAGGGACAGCATGTACGGACCAATGGGGATCTATGTTAAGACCATTTTCCACGGAGGGGCAGCGGCTGCTGATGGAAGGCTGCAGGAGGGTGAGTGACAACTGTACATGAGCTCATACACACTCTTGAGGACATGTTCTAATTAGTGACAGTCTTTTTTCCATAATTGTCCTGCTGCTCTCTATTACTAATTACTGTGAGACACCTATTTCCAGTTCATGACGGCTTTTAATTTGGCTGTGAGTAAATGTACAGCTAATGCCCTCAGGTCTTCTGTCTCTGTCTCTGCAAAGGTGATGAGATCCTGGAGCTGAATGGAGAGTCACTACATGGCCTGACTCATGATGAAGCCCTGCACAAGTTCAAGGTAAGGCTCCTACATTAATATGATCCTAACAGTATCCCTCTCACTTCAGGGGTTTTCTGTGATCAAAATAAAGCTAAGGTGGCAACACATCCGTGACCTACTGAACCCAATTTATTTATTTAAAAATGTGACAAAAGCAACTTGGCTATTAACTAAGTTACTGGAAGACTGCCATGCAACATTAACCTAAAAGAGAGGACCATAGAACAGAGAAGCTCCAATAAAAGAGACATAAAACATGCAGTAGTTAGACTTTATTCAATGTAATGTAATATTCAATGATAGATTTATCTTTCATTGGTGGTGATAAGGTCAGTGTGGAAGTAATATAAATGTAGTTAGGATTTTCTGGCACAACACTAATTGGGTGACATAAGTGAAAACACCTATGTGGGTGGACTATGGGTGTGCAGGGCCTTTAGCATTATATATATAAATTATATGATACCTTTTTAAAAAAGATGCATTACTATTGATTCAATTACCAACCATTAAAATAATCAGTTGGCATTTGCTCCAACTTATATAAATAAATCAGTAATGAGCTATTTAAAATCATAATACTAAGAGGGTCCACTCTGGCTAATGAATACATTTAATTTTTAATACTTTAAGTACATAATACTTAAGCAATATTTTGAATACAGGACTTTTACATTTTACACTGAGGTATTATTGCTTTTACTTAAGTAAAGCATCTTAATACTTCTTCCGCCACTGTTCCCAACGTATCTACTCAGGAATATTCTTGTGTGCGTGTACACCAGGAAACCTTGGGATAATGGAAGAACAAGACTAGTGGAAAGACAAAACAAACAAACAAAAAGGGAAAAAGGAATCAATAAATACATAAAAAAACAAGAAGGTGACTGAAAAGTCTTGAATATGTATGCAGCAAAATTTCAAAAATTTCAGTACTGTGCTTTGCCGATCCTGTAAAACACCCTGATGATTGTTCTGTGCTGAAATGTGTTAGTTGACTAAAGAGCAGGCTCTTCCAGTAAATCACTTAGTCTTCGTTCACATTTGATCCTTTGTTACTTGAGCGCCTAATTGGCTGGTGAAGCAACGACAGCAGACTTCTTCAAAAAGCCTTTATATAATTATCCCATAGAACTTTGACTATGGGATGTACCAGCTATGAGTTAATAGATAATGTAGATTATCTACCTAATAACCAAAATTGAAGAAATTGTTAAAAATATATTTAAGTTTAAATTGTAAAATGTACGGAAGCCCTGACCGAGAGGCAAGTGAGAAAACAATCATCATGATCTATTTTCTAAATCTGATCTAAATAGTTTTCTCTCCTGTGTTTATGAGTTAAGAACAGGTGGATACACTTTTTTGCCAGGATAATCTTTTAAGTTGCTGTTCTTTTTCATCTGTGAAAAAGTTGTTTTCAAGATCATTCAGATACGTTACATTCCATCGGTAATAACAGCTAAAAGAGTCTTACCAGATTAATTTTTTTCTTTCAAGAGCTTTTGTTTTTGTGCTCATTTCAGCCACAAGAGGGTGAAGTGCACCACTACCCCAAGTTCTAAATAGGACTAAAAGCATTCATGTTTTCTTCCAGGTGAGTTTTAATTTCTCCACTCATTCTAAACACAAGGTACATACATGTAGTCTATTGTGTGCTAGTCCCATTAACATCATGGGTAGTGGGGCACTTCGGCCTCCTGTGGCCGAAATAAGGATTACAACAACAAACACTTGTTGACCAACAATGTCCGGAATTTGTTTTTTGTTTTTTCACCTACCAAAACCATTTTTCACCATTTTTCACAGATGGAAAAAAGGTAACTTAAAAAAATGAAAGGAAAAAGTTTAAGGAACTTTTTTTAAGGAAGATTATCCTGGCAAAAGCTTTGTTTCACCTGTTCTTAAGTCATACACACAGGAGAGAGAACACTTTAGATCAATCTTAAAAAATGGGTGACCAGAATTTTTTCTCACTTGCCCTCAGGGCTTCCATAAAACTTACTTTGTTTATTAGGTATACAAATCAGTTCATCATTCAGTTTTCATTTGTATCAGTATTGATTTAAATCACAATAATTCTGGAATATCTAGTATGAATTGTTTTATTAGGCTGTCTTATTGTTAATATTAATTCCTAATAATATGAATTAATATTAGACTTTTGTTTGTGCTTACTGACAACATGTAGTTGACACATTTGAAATACTTGCAATGTCTTAACGTCGTTGAATCTTCTTTGAGCTTTTGAAGCAATGTCATACGGGATGAAAGTAAACAATGAAAGCTGCTGAAATGTACATTTGGCAGTTAACATGTTACAGGTGAAAGCAGTGTTAGTTTAAGTGTAAGCTGAAAAAAGATACATGTTAGTTGAAGCGGAAGTGCTGGAGAGTGTGGCATGTAACACTTGATGTGTCATTTGATGCGTGAGAACTGTAAGGAATTAATCTATCAAATCATTTCGCATTGATTTGAAATATGAAATGTCTTTGTGCAGCAAATCAAAAAGGGCCTGCTGACTCTGGTGGTGAGGACCAGTCTGCGTGTGGGGGCTTTGTGTGGTCAGTTGCAGGTAGCTCAACTATGCAGGTCGCACTCCCTCAGCTCCACTACAGCCATGGCCAGGGTCAGTGCTGACATGGGAGACTACAACTACCTGAACAACACCTGCAGTAACACACTGAGCATCCTGGGCCAACATGCTAAACCCAGAGACCGCATCATGATGGAGATCATCCTGCAGAAAGGTCAGCCTCAGGGGACAGTAAAAACGCAATAGTTATTGATTTTGAGAAACAATTAATCAATGAAAACCTTTTGGTATTTTAAATGATAAAATACCAAAGGTCTCCACTTACAGTTAATGGGAAGAGGCACTTGCTTTTCTGAGTTTCATCTAATTATGAGTAGGATACTGTCTGTATTGTGATGACATTTGTGCTGTATTTTTTACTGTCAACAAAATATGCAATTTTAAAGGGTTACTGCAGCAATTAATGTTGCCATGCATCACATTAGGGGGTTTACAAGAGAGAAAAATGGTTCAAAGATACTAAAAAATGCAAAAGCTGAATCCTACATTTCCCATAATGCAACCAATAGCATTCTTGGTTGTTCCCTCCCTGCCTGACAAACACCCACATCAACCCAGTTTGTAATGCAGGCTTTGTGTTATAAATTTGTAGTTTCTGAGCAAAGGTCATCACTGTCGTACTTCCAACAAGTAGGAAACTGACATGTATGTGTAAGATCAATTGATCACCCCTTTAAGACCTCACAACAGAGTGCTGCAGAAACGAGTACTAAAACCCAGAAGTGAGTCAGCATTTTTGCACTTCCGGTTCCCTTGTTTGTAAGTTGATGAGTTTCTTGAATGAGTTTCTGGTTAGATGCCTGAAAGAAGGTTTGTGGTTAACACAAGCTTAAGAGATTTTAACGTTTTGTTCTACGACATAAAATACATCACTCAATAGCCCACTCATGAATTTTTAAGCTTTTACATGTCTTAAAAAAGGCAGTTGCTAACAAGTGGATAAATGAGACTGCAGAGGTTGTCAAGGACATTAAATGTCATCACGCCGAACACAGAAACTCTACTCACCACTCCGCCCCTATCTACATGTTTTTGGTTGTCTTTGAAAAAGCATGTGAGACTGGCAATTGGCAGGGCAATGATCACTAGCTAAATCAGGTAGCCCTAAGAATAAAGGCTTTCATAGAAGAGGTAAGCTCACACATTCAAATTACAAGTTGGAAGCTTTGTGGTGGTGATGTTGAAGTCATGCAACCTTTGTGTATTTCGTTTATAGCCTAACATTCAGATTTTATGGAACATCACAAAGGACAGAACCCTGTCTATGGAAAACTCTCATTGAGTTTTTGTCGAGAGAACCAGAGTGATACTGATTTCCTGGTTGGCCTATAAAAATTCCTCATCCCTGCAGTACTCTATAGGCTCTGGTAATTGGTGACGGTCATTTGTCATTAGTTTTTACATTTCATAGCCTAAATGACTGACTGATTAATTAATAATGAAAAGGAAAATTGAAACCATATCAATGGTTCTAGTCTGGTACATTGGGGTGTAAATGTAAAATGTATTTTTTTAAGTGAAACAGTTACATTTAATAATACTGCGTATCATATTAAGAGTTTATATATATGTGTAATTTCCCAGAGGCTGGTGTTGGTTTGGGTATTGGACTGTGCTGTGTTCCATCTGGTGACGGATGCCCTGGGATCCACATCCACACCCTCTCTCCTGGATCTGTAGCACACATGGATGGTAGACTCCAGTAAGGAGAAATTACTCTAAGGGTATATACAGGGTTAGAGTACTAAAATGCCTGCCATAAAAAAGATGTAACTACAGTAATAAATACAATAAGTGTATTTTGGAAAACTCCTGTATACGGTATGCATGTTACACAGCTGACCAACTCCCAAAAGAGTACATTTATATATTTATAATGTATAATGTGTCAAATGTTTATGCGCCATCAATAAAATACAATATTTTATTTTAATGGACCATTAGTCCTAATTAACCATCATTCTCTTCAACACATGTGTTTATTGACGCACGTGTTTCTCTTCTCTGTGATTTATTTTTTCTTTCCAACACCTTTTCCTGAACTTCCCCTCCCTACCTGTAGGTGTGGGGATGAGATCATGGAGATCAACGACACTGTGGTTTACAACATGGCACTGAATGACGTCTACACAGTCCTGAGCCGATGCTCACCAGGCCCAGTCCACATCATCATCAGTCGACACCCCGACCCCAAAGTAAACGCCTCATTTCTTTAACCAGTGCAGATTTATGGGCTTACTGGGCAAAGCCTCTGCTGGCTCAGTGTTAATGTTGCCTCATGGGTTCAACTGTGGGCCTCCAGGCTGTTAGCATGGGCTCCCCGTGCTTTCAACTTGATGTTCTGGCTTAGGTTGGACTGGAGACTCTAACTTGCCTTTGTGTAAATGTGAATATGTGTGTGTGGATGTGTGTCTGTGTGTGTGCGTGCATGTGTGTGTGTGCATACGTGCATGGGTGTGTATGTGACATTCAATTCAATTTCAATTCAGCTTTATTTATATAGCGCCCATATCATAACAAAGTTATCTCAGGGCACTTTTTCATATAGAGCAGGTCTAGAACGACTTAATTTACAGAGACCTAAAAATTCCCATCATGAGCAGCATGAGCTACCCTCCTCCCTTCCTCCCAGTACATGCTGTGATAGGTTCTCAGCTTCACCCCCTTGTAAAGCATTAATGGATATTTATGGTTGTACTGCAAAACCGATTCTTGCTGGCATATGTGGCTATTTGTGCCACTAAATGTAACTGCGCCTGTCAGTGCAACACGAGTCACAGGCCGATTTATGCAGAATACGATTAACAATCAATAACGTTATATGCCACGAGGCACCCAGACCTTAACTGTTTATCAAGCTAGCTGTGACACTTTTCAGCAGACTATGGATGTATTAAGGAGAAGGGGCAGACAGAGGTGGTTACCACTCCGGTTTAAGCTAACATTAGAAAGCTAATAGCTCTCTCAATAAGCATGAGCTGACATGGTTGATTCATGGCATCCTTGCAAGTGCACAAAGTATGGTAAAATAAAACAATATCACAAAAAGGTTGGTTCCAGTAATAGCACCATTAAAGTAGAAAACGAAAATGAGGATTTTGACTTTAGCGGTCCATGTTGTCCATCGAGCCACTAAACTGAGTCATGAAGGTGACTTTGTTTTCCTCATCGGTGTGCTATACGGCTACTATTACATGCAGCTATGATCGTAAAATAAACCGTATGGCTGATGGTATACGGTATATAATATTAAGTATTATAGTAAAAGAAAAAGTACGGTCGCTAGTATATCTATTAAGTGTACATATAATAAAGTCGTGGAGGGCAGGAGTGGATGAGCCCAGTTAAAGAGTAACTGCCTGTGCGAGATGCTGTAAGAAGTAAAGTGAACACGCATGCACTGAGGCAGCGACCATTTAATTGGATTCAATTGGCTGGGGAAGTGCGAGGAGAAGAAACCTGCGCAAGCAAGAACATATGCAAGTGCAAGCATCCAGTTTGAGCAGAAGCAGAGCAAATCCAAGTGCAAGCAGGGGCTATTTGAGTGTGAGAGCAGGGGTTTGAGCGAGAGTATTCCAAAATCTGAACATGAAATCAATGAAGCATGCCCTAAAAGTGAAAGAGCATGCTCTTGATTAAAGATAGTATTACAGCTCCATATTTGGTAGTTTGCAGTTCACCTGTGAAGTACCACATGGTTCCATTTTAGGCCCTGATTTATTCTGTTCATTTGATGGCACATTTATTAAAAACAACATTGTAGTTTCTGTCTGTCAAATGTTGGCTGATCTGTTTTTAAGAATTTCTGACTTTGGATACAGAGTCAGTCCTTGTTAGTAGGATCATCATTATTTTGAAATCATCATGATTTTGGTATGTTCATGGGATTGGTGAGAATAAGAAAATTATTATTTTATTATAGATTATGACTTGTATGCTATGTTAGTAGTAGCTTTTTACATCTTGAGTGTTAAGGTTAAATTTAAATCTCTTCTTTTCATATGAGGATCCGAGAAATGTTTTTACTCCCCTCTCTTGACCTTTAAAACTCGCTTTAAAATGTTGCCCTGAACATCACTAATCTTCATCATTCTGACTTGTACATTCCAATCTTCTGCCATCTCTGTGTCACAGGTATCAGAGCAGCAGCTGAATGATGCTATCGCTCAGGCAGTGGAAAACAGCAAACTGAGAAAGGATAAGAGCCAGTGGAGTATTGATGGTGAAACACTTATTTGTTCATTATTAATTTTCACTGTCACATATTCCTGTTCAGGGTTAGAGTTACGTTGGCCTGGAACCTACAGTAGTTTTCTCATGGAACATGGTCTCTGCATGTTTTGTCTGACTCATGTTGTCTTGCACTTTTCTTTGAATGCCCACGTCTTTCCCCCAGCCCAGCTTGTAACACACGCTTCCTGTTTCATTTGTAAAACTCTCTAAGCCCAATCCAAGGTAACCTTAATGACATCATGAGGGTTATTTGACTGGTTTCACAGACTGAGTTTTCAATGCAGTTTTATTTACATAGCACAGTGCTAGACCAACTCTTTATTTACAGAGACCCAGCAATTGCCACCATGAGCAGCACTATATGGCAGTGCAAGGAAAAACTCCCTTTTAATAGGCAAAAACCTCAAGCAGAACCAGAACCAGGCTCTGGGCACAGCATAACAGTACAGTACAGTTCCACATAGAGATGTAAAGCAATAGTGGTAATGGTATTGATGTTAATATTAATAAAAAATAATACTAATAGCAATATAATAATAGTAATACTAATAATAAGAACAATAACAATAATCAGGAACATGGGGGCAGCAGCTGGCTGCAACCACAGATCCAGAGTAGTTCAACCCATGAAGAGTAAACTGATCTTCATGCGTAACATCAGTGGAGTGACCCTTTAACTTTTAAATATACATAATTATATATTATATAATGGAGGCCTCCATTACATTTATAACTCAGCACCAGTATACAGAAGAAACACCATTCAAATTTCAAATGCTCACTATTGCACACTGATGCAGTGTGAATAAGCTCATTATGATGTTTATGAGATACATACCCATATATAAGTGTCATTAGCTTCCGTTAAAACCCATTACATCCCTAATTCAGCCGATTCAGCTGAAGTGGTTAAAGTCACAAGGTTTTCATGTGATTATAAAGTAATCCAAAAATCACACTAATCGGCCTCAGTGCGCAGAGAAAGCACACATTTTCTTCAGGAAATGTGTTCGCAGTTTTTAGCATTATTCCTTGATATTATACTTTATTAATTTTTTTACAATAATCCTTTCATTCGTTTTCTGTCCCAGGGTTGCGTAGACTGGAGTCTTGCTCTCACAGCCGGCAGAGATGTGAGCGCTGTATGGAGAGGAGTTTTAGTCAGCTGACTGTTCGACAAGCCCAGAAGACTATGACCCGCTCCTGCAGCGACAACACCAACAGCCACCACCACAACCGCTGCACCACCATGCACAACCTCCACAACACACACCACAACCCATCAGTTCGCGTCCACAGCCTAGACACACCCAAGGTAACCCAACGTACTGCAGGTTGAATGGAGAGGGGGTTCACAGAAAGCTCAAAATACAGTTTCCAGGATTAGTATTCAGAGTTACAACTAACTGATGCTGTGTTCCCATATATCTTTCATATTGTTTGTTATTTTCTATGTAATGATTTTTTTTTTGCAGTGTATCAGAATGTTGATGTATAATTTTCTTAATTAAAAACCCATTGGCGTGTCCAAGCAATCTCCTCTTTTCATGTGTAGTAGTAGTGTCTTATCTTATCTTGTCCATTCCTGTTGTATAGTCTATGACAGAGACATGGTCTGACAACAGACTGTCAGTGCCTGCGTATCCTGATGAAGACTATAACGTCCCATACAACTCTGCCAACCTGTCCAGTCAGCAGGCTATGGATTTGGCCTTCAGGGGCAACAAGGTACTACACCTAACCGTTCATGTATTTGTTTATTCAGATCACAACAAGTTGCTACCAATGTAGCAGCTATTCTTCCTGGGGTCCACATAAACAACACAAAACTTAACGTAACTTAAAATTACGTTCCTAAGTCAAGTGACATAACGTAACTTACACTCTAACCAAGTAGTTTTGATGTTTTGGTAAACCAAACCAAAGTATGACCATTTCACAAGATCAACCACATGTTTATGATTGTTACCATGATGACGGAGGTTGAAGGTGTCCTGTCACTGGTACTATCCAGCAGTCACTTTTCTAACACTCATTGTCAAACAACATATTCTGTTGTTTAGGTATGAGGATGTGTTGGTTTAATGGCTACAACAACCAGCCTACTGGATATCTGACTTCCATACAGACAATATACAATTCTCTCTTAATTAGAACCCTAAAGATTTCACCAGTCCCGTGGCTCATGGGGCATGTGCCAGTAAATGTGAATATACTGCTGTTAGCTCATCCATTACTAGGCTGAGTTAGGCCTTTGCATATTATTGCATTCCATGTAAACTGTAGTGATATAATATCTAAGGGAGACTGTTGAAATCAGTCCATGTGGCAGGAAACACTCACCCCATCACCCGAGTCACTTCAGACAGCAGCATGTCTCTTCCATCATTTGGTCAAACAGTAAATACAGTTTCAGTGTAGTGATAGTGCCTTCATACAGCTGTGTGTGTATAGTCCACCTGCAGGGTGCGAGCTGCTCCGCATCGGTACTTCTGGCCTCAGGATGTGACCAGTGAGGAGGGTTATAATGGAGACTCCAGCGGCTCCAGTAGAGGATCCCCAGTTAGAGATGATGGACTGGAGCCCTCATCACACACCAGCTGCCAGGTACACCACACTGAATACAGCTCCTGAACAACAGAGGAAACAGTTATGGTTAAAGTAGCTGTAATGGGTTCTATGATTATTATCTACTATTTCACACAACAGAGGAGAGCAATTTTCAATGTTTTCATTGCAAACTTAAATGCATGTTTTATTTGCAACTAAATAATTTCAACCCTTGAACCTGATGAATCCAACTCAAAAGTATCAATAGGATCATATAAAAAGAATATAAAGCAATATAAAGCTGAAAAAATAAAGAAAAGACGCTGTGCTCAAGGTGAAGCCCACACACCCAACTCACTGACTCCATGGCAACAATATGCTTTCTGTTTTCCTGTTACCAACAAAAGAATGATATGAGACAGGTTGGCAGTGCCCAAATTAAAAACACGATGTTTGACATTACTATGGTTCTTAAATTCCTTATATACACCGATCAGCATAACATTATGACCACTGACAGCTGAAGAACACTGATTTTCTCGTTACAATTGCACCTGTCAGTGGGGGGGGGATATATGAGGCAGCAAGTGAACATTTTGTCCTCCAAGTTGATGTTTTGAAGCAGGAAAAATGGGCAAGTGGAAGGATGTGGGTGACTTTGACAAGGACCAAACTCTGATGGCTAGACGACTGGGTCAAAGCATCACTGCAGCTCTTGTGGGGTGTTCCTGCACTGGGTGTCTGCAGTGGTTAGTACCTACCAAAAGTGGTCCAAGGAAGGAAAACCGCTGAACCGACAACTCACTGATGCGCGTGGGGAGCAGGCTGGCCCATGTGGTTCATCCAACAGAAGAGTTTCTGTAGCTCAAACTGCTGAAAAAAGTTAATGATGGTTCTGATAGAAGCTGTCGGAAAACACTGTTTGTTGCATATAGGTCTGCGTAGCCGCAGACCGGTCAGGGTGCCCATGCTGACCCCTGTCCACTGCCGAAAGGGCCTACAATGGGTACGTGAGCATCAGACCTGGACCATGTAGCAATGGAAGAAGGTGGCCAGGTCTGAATCACATTTTTTCTATATCATGTGGATGCATGTGTGTTGCTTACACCGTGGGAAGAAGGCAAGCCGGTGGAGGCAGTGTGACGCTTTGGGCAATATTCTGTTGGGAAACCCTGGGTCCTGCCATTCATGTAGATGTTACTTTGACCTGTACCACCTACCTAAATATTGCTGCAGTCCAAGTACACCCCTTCATGGAAACGGTATTCTCTAATTGCTTTGGCCTTTTTCAGCAGGAAAATGTGCCCGGTCACACGGAAAAAATGGTCCAGGAATGGTTTGAGGAACACAACAATGAGTTCAAGGTGTTGACTTGGCCTCCAAATTTCCCAGATCTCAATCCAGTCAAGCATCTGTGGGGTGTGCTGGAGAAACAAGTCCGATCCATGGGGACCCCACCTCGCAACTGCTGACATCTTGCTGCCAGATACAATAGTAGACCCACACCTTCAGAGATCTAGTAGAGTCCATGCCTCGACAGGTCAGAGCTGTTTTGGTGGCAAAAGGGGAATCTACACAATATTAGGCAGGTGGTCATAATGTTAAGGCTGATCGGTGTATACACTGTATATACACTCTCCTCTATGCATTCATATATATATATATATATATATATATATATATGAATGT
>JAVQJF010103409.1:0-21981 GCA_036023855.1 Gadopsis marmoratus
TTGTCACAGTCTCCAAAAAGCCAGTGCCATAATGTCTGAAATTAGAAGGAATGTACTGTAAGCTCTTGTCTTTCAGTGTTATTGTGATCTTACATTAGAAGGTCGACACAGTTTATAACCAATTCCATTCAATTCAATTTTATTTATATAGCGCTATATCATAACAAAGATATCTCATAGCACCTGCCTGACTCTGCCAGTCAACGATCCCGGCCTCCCGAGCCGTCACAATGTATAGACCCAACATTTCCGCCATGAGCAGCGCTAGGAGACCGTGGCAAGGAAACACTGCCTTTTAACAGGCAGAACCCTCAAGGCAGAACCAGGCTCTGGGTGGGCGGGAATCTGCCTCGACTGGTTGGGTAGAGAGAGAAAAAAGAAGACACGGGGGGGGGGGGGGTAGAGTGAGAGCAGGATGAAAGAGAACATACAGTAACACAGTGCAATTCCACATACAGAGGATGTAAAGCAATGGCTGAAGCTAAAATACTGAAGCTAAAATAATCAATCAATAGTTTTAGCAGCACAACAACAGCTACACTAATAACAACAGTAGCAGCAGCAGGATGTCCGCATCCGTTCATCCAGACTGCGCAGAACCAGGTCCCGAAGATCCAGACTCCACACACAGAGAGAGAGAGAGGCACAGACAGACAGACACAGAGAGAGAGGCCACCGCACTTCAGGCACACACACTGAGGCTACATGATTTTCAACTGAAACAAGACAGAGACTTCATCCTGATGCATTTCTGCTGAATGGTACAAAAAACTATCTGATCAGTGATGACGTTCTGAGAACAAAATTGTTTTTGGCACGAAGAGATCAAACTTCACTGATAACGATGGTCAATAAATCAGCTGAACTTTGTTATTTTAAACCAGTTTATTTCCTTATTGTCTGTGTATATAAAGCAAAGTGCACTTCACTCTGCAGCTTCGTACTTTCAGCAGGTGAGACTTTCAGGTTTCATGCATTTGATGGTGTAGAGTTTGAAGTTCTGTGTGAATAGCTGCATATACAGATGTTGATATTCACGTGGGAGTGAGATCAGATTTGAATGTTTCTTTAATCATTTTGAATCCTTTCACTTGTGTTGCTGCAGCTCATCGCTGTAAACAATGAAGATAATTTTGCTTCTTTGTGTTGCCTTCACTCTGAGCATCGCATTAGGTGAGTCTTACCAAAACACTGAACACATCAACTGTTTCCAGTCTCCAAATGTGTACATTAATATGATTAAAATCACATCTCTGCATTTTGAAAAGACACAACTGTTGCAGTGCTTTTCTAACTTTGATTTGATTTTAAAAATTGAGGATGGCGGTGCATCTTCTCATCCCAATACCTGCATGCCTGAAAAATAGTTTTTTTTTGTATTAGTTAACTGAAGTTTTACTTTGTTTCCACAACAGAGCCAGAAGAGGAGGTGGCAGCTGCTCAGGAGATGCATCTAGGTAAGACAAGTGACTGGGACTGCAACAACTTTACATCCACACTTAAGACTTTTTTTGTGTTTAGACTAAAACAAAATGTAATTTCTACTGTGAGGGTTAGTGGAAAGGATCCGGGCCATGATCATTAGTAAAATAATTTTAGTTTTCTACCAGATGAGGAACTGCCGGTTCAGATATTAGATAGGACAGACGAGCCGGAGCCGCTGCATGGAGAGAAAGTCGAAGAAAAGATGCTGGGTAATGTGAAGCAGAACTGCCCATTCGGCTGGTCCAAATATGGATCCAGATGTTTCATCTTCCTCAACAGAGAAGTACCCTGGGTAGACGCAGAGGTACACCCACCAAACCGCACTCTACATTTTGTAAAATGTTACGATTTCATCCTCAAAAGAGATTTGTGTCTCAAGAGAACAAGAAAAGGGAGGTTGTGCTGTATCTGTGTGCATTAACAGCTTTTCATCCTCTTCTTTTACAGAAATATTGTTTGAGTAATGGTGCCAACCTGGCCTCTATCCACAACCCAGGAGAGTACCAATTCATCCAGCAGGTCGTGAGGGGGGCGACGGGTAAATTCACCCAAGCCTGGTTAGGCGGCAGTGACGCCGTTAAGGTACAGGACAAAAGCTTTTTATAGGCTGACTGAGTTTGAGATAGCGATGGTCTAAGATCTGTTTCTTCTCAGATTACTCATCTGTCTTTAATGTGTTTGACTGTAACTCATTCTGTATGTTTTTCAGAACTTCGTTTGGCTCTGGAGCGATGGTTCTGGGTTTTTCTTCCAGGCCTGGAACATGGGCGAGCCTGACAACAATGGAAACAATGAGAAATGTGTTGTGATGAACCGACCAGGTACAGGGATGTTGTGTGATGTCTTTTCCAGAACAACCTGCTCACTTATGAAATCAACTGACTTTTGGTAAGAAACTGTAGTGCCAACTTCTAAAACACTGACCGTAACTTTTCTGTTTTAGGTGACTACCTCTGGGGTGATGTGAACTGTGAACAAAAGTTTCCCTTCATCTGTGGAACAAAACAAGTTTAAATGTTAAGAATTTAGGAAACCTTATTGCTGCTGTTTGAAAATAGAAAATATAGCTGTCCTGACAGTGGAATCATCCTTTTTATGTGACCGCAGCAATGTTCCGTTTGTTGGATGACAAAATGTTTTGTAAAACTGTAAAAAAATAAAAAAATACTAATTATATGTTGATGATTAGGTAAGATGATATGTCTGAAAATGTTGTCTCTGGTACAAAGTAATACTGGTTTTAGTCTAGTTTTTGGGTGAATGGCCTTTTGATGAGAATTTAAAAAATCTTCAGTCTACCCATGCTAACACTTTAGCACTTTTATACTTTACTCCCCTTACAATGAAACTAATTAAACATAAGTCAGCAAATAAAATATAATTCTAATGAGGGGGACAGAGAAAAATGCCTCTCCACCTTTGTCTTATGCCCAGGGATGGAAATTATGTTCTAAAACCTCAAGGTCAAAACTTCACACAGTAACTAGAGAAGACATGTTATGAAGAAATTGTGGTATGAATATTGGATGTTGAAAAGCTGACACTAACCTGTATTACTGGCTTAATTTTGTATAAAGAAGCAGCTGAAGTGAAGGAGTATTAAGAGTTGGAAAAGTGGTTTTAATGTTTTTATGACCCAGATTTACCAGCACAGACTGGTATTACTGCATCTTGGGAATAGGCTGCATTTCTGACGGAGTAATTTTATTAATTTTTTTGTTGCCTGTCTTTGGTGTTTGAAATATATTGAGTGTGAAAAATAATCAGCCTACTTTATACAAGGTGTTTGCTTTTTAACTGTAGAATGTAAACTCTGCCACTTTGAAACAAATGCTGAGGACACGAGTCGCCTCGCTTGGCTGAGCGTGCAGCTCGGCTCCAGGCCTGCTGGGGGCGCCGCTCGTTTCGTTGGCCGGTTTCAACTCGATGCGACAGTTCGGGTTTCCTCTGGCATTCCAAAAAAAAAAAAAAAAAGAGAGACCGACAAAAGAGCGAAGAGAGTCAAACCTCGAAGGTAAATCCGCCTGAAAACGAAAATGTGTTTTACAGTTTAACAGCTACAACTTATTTTGGTTTTATCTAACAGTGATTTGTACTCGACACAGCTTCCTTTATACTCCAAGAACATTTGCGTTGCGTAGTAACTCGGGAGTCTCACGTAGTCTTAGATTCCCTCGCTAGCTTAGCTAATAGCGTTAGCAAGGCGGCGCCTGTTGACGAAAGGCCTTTTTGGGCGACGCTAACAATTAAACCGGTGGTTGGGAGCAAGTTCTGTTGAGAAACCGGTGGCCCGTGGTCGGCGTAAGCACCAAATCAACACATTACAGTTAAACAACAACAAACAAGCTGTTGCTAGAGCAGTTTGGTGACTTAAAAGGGAAACTGCAATGCTAGCTGTGATTGCTAACGTGGCTAACTGAAGCTAAGACAGCGAGTTAAAAACAACTTGTTTAAGATTGGGGATTTGTTGCAGGGGGCGCTGCTGTATTAGTTTTGTATTTTGTTTTATTTACGTGCACCGACCCTCGCGATATGTGCGTCGCGCTGTGATCTGTAGCGGTGGTGTTCTTCTCCTGGCAGTGATGGTTACAGCTCTATAATATGCTGAACCCTATACGCTGCTATTCTAACGAACCGTGAGGGTCCACTGAACCCCAACACGTGCACGTTAGACGAACATCGACATTAACAGACTGCAGCTCTCTGGGAAGGTTGTTGCTGCTCAGCCACAGTGGTGATGAGGTAGGGCTGCACAGATTATGGCAAAAATAAAAAATAATCGCGATTATTTGGGTCAAAATTGAAATCGCGACTATTTAAAACGATTACTCGTTGACTGAAAAGGAGCATTTATTGAACTTTACACCAAAACCTTCTTATCGGTGCATTTCCCAAATGAAAAATCTAAATGTCTATTAAAGGCAAATAAATTAGATAAAAAATAATAGCATTTCAAAAACATGCTAAAAGCTACTAAGCTAATAATGTATACAAAAAATAAATACAAGTAATTTGTATTAAATGAGTTGTGTTGCACTGCTACGATGTAAAACTCTTTACAATGAACATTTTGTTAAAGTATTGGCCATACTGCACTCAGTAACTCAGTCCAAGGAGAAGGCTGGACCACAGTCATGGTACAAGGGGGTGAGGTGTCTGACCTTTGAAAGGACCTGGGCAATGGCTTTCTGCTGCTCCAGGACCCTTTCAATCATCGCTTGCCTTGAGCCCCATCTTGTTGAACACTCTGTCTTTAGTGTTTGGGCAGATTCAGCTTCTTCTGTGCTTCAGTGAGATCCCTCTTTTTCTTCCAACTGTAGGAGAAGCTGCTGACCACTTTCTTGCAGACCCCCATTGCTCTGTTGATCCTGGGATCCTTCATTGCATTCTCTAAACATTACAAAGAATATTAACTTTTAGAATATTAACTTTTAGTATAATGACAGTTATATTTGTGTGTGACAGTTATTATTTTTACTAGTATTATTATCATGAGTGTCTGTGTGAGAGTCACAGTGAGTAGCTGAAACACTTACGTTAGCCGTGACTGTTGTTGCAGGTGTTGTCAATCACATATGACACACAATCATGACAAAGGAATACTCACCTATGGCCAAGTGGAGTCTGTGTCCGAAGCACTGCAGCCTCATCCAACCGTAGACTTCAGCCGCCAGGTTCATGTTTGTGGCATCGTCTGTAGTGATACAGGATAGCTTCCCAATCAGCTAGCGCTTCCCTCAGTCTAAGGGCGATGTTTTGACCAGTGTGGTCTTCAGGGGAAAAAACGCAGTTTGGAGGCACTTTTCAAATGTAAATCGCTATCGACGTAATGCACCGTGAGACTTATATAGGGCTCTATTGTACGGCTTGACCACAAGTCCGTTGTGGTGGCAAAATATTCGGCTGTAGAAACATGGTTTGCAGCTTCCTCACGGCATTTATTGTAAAGGGCAGGCAGTGCAACTCTGGAGAAGTGATTACGTGACGTAATAGTGTACCGCTTGTCCAAAATGTTTAATACTTCTTTGAATCCAGTTTTGCTTACCGTGCTAATTGGGCAAAGCGAGACAAAACGAAAGCATTGTCGCGAACTATAATCGCATTCAAACCAGCTTATCACATCCTAAATGGACCTGCTGCGGTTTGTTTTTCGCCCTGCATTTAGATACAACCTTTTTATATCTCATTGTGTGAGCAAACACATGCCGCTGTCTATGAGTTGGGCCGGTGGATAATCTGTGCTCTCCGTTTGTTGTCGCTGCAGGTCAAAGTTGAGGGCCATGGCTCGTGGGCAGCAGAAGATTCAGTCCCAGCAGAAGAACGCCAAGAAGGCAGCCGAGAAGAAGAAAGGTCAGGCTGCTGACCAGAAGACTGCAGCTAAGGCCGCACTGGTCCACACCTGCCCCGTGTGCCGGGTAAGTACCACACTGCTGCGAGATGTTTCCTACAGCTCTGTAGTGCTCCGGTTCAGGTGTAGTTTGGAGGTTTTTCCAGAGGAGAATCTATTTGAGATCGTTACTTTCTCACTAGAAAATGTTTGATACGGTATCCTCCAAGGCATCAATGGTGTGACAACTTTTTATTTGATCAGGTGTGTGTTTAATTTGATTGTTTTGCATTTTAATCAAATGCATCACAAAAAAAAAAAATGCTTGTTAATGCTTACCTATTGATCTTAAAGGACCCGTGTGTAGGATTTAGTGGGGAGGTTACAGATTGCAGCCAACTGATAACTCCTCCGTTCACCCTCCCAACCATGTAGGAGAACCTATGGTGGTCGCCAAAAACTCAAAATGCCTGCTCTACAGCCAGTCTGTTGTAGACTACTGGAGAAACATGGTGGTGCTATTATGTTGGGCTCCATAGAACAGGACCCACTCCATCTGTAGAAAGGGTTCACTATGCGCTAACGAAAACATATTACAAATATATTCCATTTCTGCCAATAGATCCCCTAAATCTTACACACTGATCAAAAGCAATGTCATAATAAAGATCAGCAGTTGATAATTTGACTCTTCAACTAGAGTGTAATTTGCTGTGTGGCTGCAATTAACTATTATATTCATGGTTCATTTATTTGGAAAATTATAACTTTGCAATGCTCAAGGTGGCGTCACAGTCTTTGTTTTGTGAGACTAACAGTCCAAAACCCAAAGATCTTTACGTTTACTATGTATCGTATGTCAAAGAAAAGCA
Source organism: Gadopsis marmoratus (assembly GCA_036023855.1). NCBI lineage: Eukaryota > Metazoa > Chordata > Actinopteri > Centrarchiformes > Percichthyidae > Gadopsis > Gadopsis marmoratus. Next base: position 6,685 of record JAVQJF010103409.1, read on the forward strand.
GCAAATCCTCAAGGTTGAGTGGCTGAAATCAAGAGTGTTTTGCATTTCTTGGTTGAAAAATGACTGAAACGATTAATTCATGATCAAAATAGTTAGAAATCAATTTTCTGTCAATTACTTAATAGACACATATTACAGGTCTAATTTGTTACAAGAGAAATACATTAATGGTTCTCTTTCCTTTTTCCAGACACAGATGCCTGACCCCAAGACCTTCAAGCAGCACTTTGAGAGCAAGCACCCCAAATCCCCGATGCCTCCTGAGCTGGCGGACGTTCAAGCATGAAGAACTGCTGGCAGGAACTGGGTACAGACTCTAGTGCTCTTTGTATGAAACCGCGTTGTTTGTAAATTCTGCATCCTTATAGATTTTATTATCACCCAACCTCAGTTTTTCTACTTTGTGCACAATGAACAAAAAGAAAAGTGTATAGAGGGTCACTTTATATTTTTGCACTATAACTATAACACTAAAAAAACCAAACTGTTGCTTACAGATACACTTTGACCACGGACTGAACGCTGAATCACTTCACCTGGAGGATGCTGATGATGAACAGTGGGACCCGTCAGTATTCATGGACAACATGTTGGGATGGATGTGCTGTGTACGTACATGTGTAAGGGGAAACAATAATGACAGGGCACAAGTACACCAGCGCCCCGTTTTTATATTTATTATGTACAACTACATCGTTATTCCAGATGGGGGAGGGGCCAGAGAGGTTGCCTGCAAATGTTGAACAAAGTTATCTTTTGACCAATGACTGGGAGACGTGATGATAAAGCTACAATTGGAAGTAAAAACAACAAGCTAACAGCTGCTTGTTCTTAGACACTGTCATCCAGGGGAGTAGATGGCACATTTAAGGCCCCTACTACAGATCGCATCATCCACAACGGATGTGGCACCAGCAGTGCAGACCCGCATAGAAGATAAAATCAAGAGTTTTCATGACCATTGGCCTCTTAAAGTGAAAACAATCTCAGTGTGTAAGTTCAGAATTTACAGTTGACAAAACACAGGATTTCACGTCATCGTACTAATTTAGGAGATTCATGGTTTTTGTCGAACAAACAGCTTTGTCTTGTTTGTGCTGCTGCTCCACAAGTGTCAACGCTCAGTATCACCTCCCAACAGTACCTCACGTTAAACCACACAGTTCCTTTTCCCCCCAAATCCATTTACTGTCGTCGTCCTCGTGCATCTTTCCCAATGTAGTCTTGGCAATAACCTCATCAGGACAAGATTTATTCTGACAAGTAAGTGCTAACAGTTCATTGTTACCCCCCCATAACATACACGCAGCTCTGTGTTCATTTATACTTTGAGTTGTTTGATCATGCATTGAAAAAATTTCAGATCACCCCAAGTACTGAGAAATTTATTTAACTGCCAAAATTATGAAACCCTATTTTTGGTTGTTATATTCACTGGCAGGCAAAACTTTACTAATTTGCTTTTTTTTTTTTACCCGTTTCAATAAATTGAACAATGTAAATAAGGTGACCCGTCTCAGCTGGTTGTGTTCATGACAGGATGAAAGATGTCCACTTTACTATGACCATAAGAATGTGAATATTGTTTATTAATTCAATTTAACATTTTCACTTCATATAGAATCATCGTAAAACAAACATCCAACATCATTTGCCGTTTAACCTATGAACAGTAATCTAAATTCCATGTGGTTTGTTGCTGTTAGGAAAATCGTAAAGTTATTCTAGTTTTTTAACATTTGTACTCTTGAAAAGTTGCCAATAAGTAGGTAGGTAAATCCATATATACTCACCAATCTCACATTTTCAGCAGAATAACCACAGCGCTGAAGCCAAAAATGTCAAAAGACACAGAAAATGCTGCAATGAAAACAATGTATAAAAAGGCTCTGAGCAAAGTTGCTGATTTGGAATCAGTAAACAGGTCACTGATCCTAAATCAGCACTCAATTACAGAGCTGTTAAATTAGATTTCTGGTGCCTTTGTCATCCAACGTCAAAATGTTTCTGCAGAGTTGGGGGGTGGAAAAAGTCCAGGTGTCTCATAGACACCCACAGGTCTTTACCACCATGTTACGGTGTTTCTTGAGGATGACGTTGTTGTTGTCGTCGTAGAAGAGGACGGAGATTGAGCTGAGCTTTGTCGGGGCGCAACACGCTTTAGGGACCTCATCAGGCTTCAGGAGGTGGACCTGCCACAGTGAAATACACAAGAAAATACACAGTTATCAGCTAAATTAACGTTTTAAAAGTATATGTACTCATTCTGAAGAAAATTGCTCATGTGACTAATATGTAGTTCAGTCCAGTGACTCCCAACCTAGGGGTCGGGCCCCGCCAAAGGGTCTCATGATAAATCAGGGGGGTCGTGAGGGGTAAGAAAGAAGAAATAAATTCTCAAGATTGTGTATTCATTTTTTTGGACTGCCCTGTAATCTTTGCTGTTTTTGAGAGATATTTAACAACTTGACCTCTTCAAACAGTCATTCACATCTGCAACTGGTTTTTGTAAGGAGGTCGCAAGCCAGAAAGACTGGGGACCACTAGTTCAATGTATAACAATGAAACACATTCTAAATCATCATGGGAACTGACCACTTGCTGGATGAGGGCGTGGTTTGTGGCGTTCATGCAGGAGCCCAGAGGGTAGAAACACTCTCCGTCACAGTAGTAAGCTGAATATCCAACGGGGGCCAAAACCCAGTCCTGAGCAGAACCAGAGAGACACAGCTGATGATCAACAGCAACAGGCGGGTAAATCATCCAAGTTTCTCATCTTAATAAGTCAAAGGCCTATTTATCAAACTGCTGAACAAAATCCACGTTTGCTACTTTAAATACTCTCAGGTGTAAGAGCTGCAGGGGTCGTACATCCAAGATGGCCGCAGTACAAACACAGACATGTTTTGAAGTGATGGCACACTTATTTGCACTTTATCTGAAGCTATTGGTATAATTCAGAATTGGGTATTTTTCTCCTTTATTTTGATAGGATGTTACACCACTTTTTAAAATCAAGTCCATTTATTTAGTTTGCAATGACTTTCCATTTGACCATATTTCTCTGATGTACTATTATTTCATCCCCATTTATCAGTGGTAAAAAGGAAAAGTAGCAACACCGCAGTGTAAACTCTTAAGTATTTGTATCAAAATATATTTAAAGTACCAAAATGTACTCATTATGCTAAATGGCTAATTTCAGAAAAATGCATTACTGGATTATAATATAAGTGATTAATGTGAACATCTCTTTAATGTTGCAGCTGGTAGTTTATATGCTGCTGGGAAGTTTAATCTATAACAATACATCTTAATTTATTATTCTGTATTATTAATGTGAAGCTGTTAAATAGATGTAGTGAATATAAAAGTACAACATTTCCCTCTGAGATGTAGTGGAGTAAAAGTATACAGTAGAAAATGTACCTCAAAAAACCCACTGCTATGTATATATAAGAAACATTTTAGATTGTTGTTAATTGGAGATATTAAGGATTTAAAAACTAAATTTACATATTTTTCGATTTAGGTGACATTTGTCTTAATGTTACTCTGACATTTGATAAATGTTGGAGCAAATTGGTAAAAGTATTCTTAAATGTAATTCTTACAAGTTTGATAAATACAGGCCATAATACCACAATGCTATATTAATTTCATTCTGAGCTTTGGATTCAACTTTTTCGCTGCATTGGTTCCCACCTTTAAGAACAACTTAAAGCGACACCATGTTTTTCTCTTCTTAAAAAATAGCAGCTTGAACAATGATGCATGTAGAATAACAAAACGTGGCTGTAATATAAATCAAGAATCAAAGAAGTTGAGTGGAGAAACTTAAACTGTGAGCTGACCTTCCATCCGAGGTCACTGAAGCTGACGTAGAGTTCATGTTTTTTACAGGGCTGACCTCCGCTGTTAGCAGGACTCCGATCTGAACACGGACAAAACACACATTTGGTAAAATCAAAGTCGCTGAGTGATTCACTTTGATGAAAGTGAAACGTTTCAAGAACCCTTTTAAAAAAGGGATCCAAGTAAAATGAACAAATCCATCTATACATCACGTCTCAGCAAGGTTGTGTCCCCTTCAGTTTCATTTAATTTAATTAGTATTATTTGCACGATAAAGAAAATGTCATTTCTTTTAGATTTTATAAGCTGAACTGATGATTCCCCACTTAGGAACTCACTGAAGGACATTTTAACTTCCAGAACCTTGTAAAACACAAACAATTGATTTGTTGACGTGACATGAAAGCATCAAAATCAGAGCTACAACCCCACAAAGTGTGGGCAGAACCTAACTGTGGATGCTGGGGACTGGGAGGTCGTATTTGGGCTTCTTCTTGCGGGGATGTGGCTTGACAGCTCGTGGCGGCCGACACGGGACCTGACTCTCCCTGAAGAAGGTCACCATGAAGGGCTGTTTGGAGCGAGGGCCCCTGCGTCCCACCAAACCGATCCAGCCTGCAGACAGGGAGCGGTCTGGGAGGGAACAAAGACAGATACATTCAGTCAGTTTTACTACTTTGAAACTTTGGTGTACATCTCCCAGTAAGTACATTACACCAATTAAAAGAAGATTATAATGGTTCTGTGGTGCACCCACCCTCCTCCGTCTCCACGTAGAGGCGTATGCCCAGGTTGCTGCGGGGGTGGAGGAGCCAGTTGTTGGAGGCCGAGGTGACGTCGAAGGCCAGCCAGCCCTCCTGTCCTGCAGGCACCGACTGCATGTCCAGCAGCACCAGCTCTGGCTCTCTGAGGGAAAACAGAAAAGAATATGAATTTCATAAAAAACGGCTAAAAGTCCAATCGTTTCACTTTTACTGCTACACAGAAACCTTTTGAATAAAAGCAATTAACGACATTTTTAATATTAATAATACTCTTAAAACGTAGAGGAGCTCCAGGCCTCTCAAATTGGTTGTGAGAAGATCCTAGAAGGCTACAGACACAAAGGTAAGAACAGACCTGAGACACGTTCTGAAGGGATTGTACAAACTGATCATGGTCACCCCTTCAAAATAAAAGCTGGCATTGGTTTTGTTTGCATTGAGAGAGCTCAATCCCTGCAATCTTCATACTCTCAGTTCAAGTTTATTTAAATTACTAGGTCACACTTCCAGTGTGTCAGTGTAGCTCTTGTCAAATACATAGAAAACACTTTTTTCCTGACGTGTGGGCACCTGAAGGTTGTAGTCTTTTTGAAGTCTGTGTCTTTCAAGTCCCCAAACTCTGTGCAAGTTACATATTAAATCATTGGAGGATCTCTTAAAAAACAAACACAACCCAAAACATTTAAATAGTAAAGAAAGCTTGAACTGGACTTCCCTAATGTTGCTATCCACAACGCTGCAAGACAGGTTTGATCTTCCATATGTAAGAAGCATTGGACTAATGTGAGCGACGAGGATATGGAAAATGTTACCTTGGTGCCTTTGTCAAAAGTCAAATCCACACCCGATTATTAAAAACGTGACAGTAACAACATACATTTGAGGCAAAATCCAGCCTCAGATAAAACATCAACTGGCTTCTAATAATCACAACTAAAAACCAAACTTTAAAAGATGCAACAATAAAGTAAATCGGAGGCAACCTGTGTCTGTTCTCTCGCTGGATCTTGTAGACAGAGATGTGCAGAGTTCGGTTGGCCCTCTGGCCCATCGTCAGCGTCTTATAGATACGAAACTCTGCCGCCGTCACCGCCTCGCCCTGAGGGAGGGGCGTCAGATCGAAACGGAACTCCTTCCAGTACGGACGAGGCTGCAGGAGGTCACGCTCCTGCTCCACTGCACCGAGAGACACATTTCTATGTGTTAGACATTTCAAAGAGAAACGGTAACGAGCGAATAACTGGCAGAGAGGAACGTGAACGCCACCATGAAGACGTAGGCCAATAGGCCTTTCAATTTAAAGGAATTAACATTTTCAAAACGGACAGCGGAGGAACGTAACCAAGAGCATGGGATTCACGTGCTGCCAGTCTCTTTGGCTTGTGACCTCTTCCAAAGTCCAAAATAAGAAAGAATAAAAAAATAAAAAGTCCAAAATATGGAAACAGATTTGTGCGGCAGAACTTAATCCTTTCCTCTCCCATTAATCGTCACATGACCCCTCAGATTTATCTTTGTGGCTTTTTTATAAATTATGAGGGCATAAAGTCATAAAGTTTCATGACGGAAGAAGTTCTGCCTTTTTATTTTTGGAATAAATTTGGGAGTTACCCGAAGCAAAACACCCAGACTAACTACCTAAAAGAGGAAAGACTCACCTTACTGGATGCCAGAGTAGAAATGACTGCAAAACAAGTAACTAACCGCAAGAACTTTACAACCACAGCACTCTGAAATAAAGCTGACATGATTAATCAAATTGTGAGGATTTGTTGGTTTTCTGCGTCTTATATGATCTTAAACTGAATATCTTGAACGTACCAACATTTTTTTTTTTTAACTTTAAACAATCAATCGTTTGATTCATCAGCAGATTAGTTGCAGAACTACTTTGAATTTAGGTTAAAAACAGAATATTCCAAAGAAGCAGTTACGACAGCCAAAAAGGTTTTAGTAATAGAATAAAAAGTTCCATCATATGAAAGAAACAACTGAAAAGCCTAACTCAGTCGAGCGGGAGAGTCTGATAACGTGTGTCAGGCGGAGGGGAATCCGATGGGGACAGTTTTAGCTTGAAGCAGATGGAAGAGGAGAAAACGTGCCAATGCAACTGTGAGAAGTGTGAAGGTGTGGAGGAGATGAGATCACTGGGAGATATGAGTCAATGAACACGAAGGGAGGAGAACCGTGGACAAGTAATTAAAAGAGTCTCCGGTGGAAAACTAGTCGAGCCAAGAAATAATCTGCACTCCTCGTAAAACCACACCTGCCGCTTTTAAGGCTTGTGTTTTTTGACCAAATTAAATCAAATGAGATATAACATGATAATTAGAGAGCTGGTGGGTGGATTTTGTTACTCAGACAGAGCCTCCCCCCCCCCCCCCGTCTCCAGTCTTTGTGCTAAGCTAACTAGCTGCAGCATTAATCTTATCTAACAGCAAGAGAGCGAATAAGTGTATTTCCCAAAATGCCAAACGATTCCTATAAGTTAAGTAGAAGTACACCAAAACTGCATTTAAGTGCATTAAATGTACTTAGTTACATTCAACCACCAGAGAAGTATATTTCAGCACAGCTTTAACACTGGGAATGTTTGTACCTTCACATACATCTCTGGAAGAAATGAAGAGACCACTGCAAATGTACCATTTAGAGGTTTGTGTTTGAGTAAAATGAACTTTGGAAAATATGGAGTGGCCTCTTCATTTTTCCCCAGAGGTGCAGGAGATGAAACATGGCTTCCTGTCCAGAGGTACAGTCAGTTTTACTGTGCGTCGCACTCACTCTGACCAGGATGACGGTCGAGTGCCTTGCTCTAGGGCACCTCAGCAGCTTTTGTTGACAAGAGTGGAAGACGTGATGGTTCCACGTCCGTCTGCCAAAACCTTTGATCATAACCAACAGAAGCCAAACACGTAAAGTGGAAAAGAAACGAGGCTGAAACGCATCCTGTTAAAGGGCGACGTGTAAATGAATAGGTGAGCGGGCGACACAGTAAATAGAGATACTGAGGACAGGACACCCCCGGTGGGTTGGGTTGTGCTCATATCAGCACACACATGCACAAACACAGCAGTAATTAGAGACACTTAGTGCTCTGAACCGCAGCATCTGCTCAGCACACACACCACTAATTGCAGCCCTGCCTGGTATTTTTAGAGCTGCTCCCTCCACAGCAGTATTTTCATCTCGCTTCGGACGGTTGGCGTTTTCTTTTTTTTCTCCCCCCTCGGTGTGTGTCGGTGTGGCCTTTAATTCTAACCAGCTGTGTCTTCCCATTACACATGCGTAGGAACACACACACACACACACACACACCCGTTTGATTCAACTCACATGAGCTGCACACACGTTGATTAGATTAGTCACAGAAATAGAAACTAAATATACCATATCTGCCGCGGAGGACATACGACTGTGGCGTGCGCCGCGGGTCAGTATTAAAAGCATGAGTCACCTTTGTTTACGGAGTTGTGGCGGTTTTGGAGGATGAAATGCGGCGTTTCTGCAGCGTTGACCGATAGATTTCAGGGCGCGTTTTCCTTCTCCAAAAACAGGAGGAAACCCGTCATTCGCTTGAGTTTGTCAAAGGCCCCGAGCAGAGAGGGGAGGTGAGGTTTCCCCACGCTGAACTGGGAGCAGCCCGGCTGGAGGAAGGAAACCATCCAGGAGGGGATGTTTAATCGTCATGCTTTCTCAGATAGGCATCAGTCAGGCCGCTGTGCGGTTTGCACGGAAGCACGAACACTCACACAGGATCTGGGTGGCAATGTTTAACTATATATTTAGCGACGCAATTATTTTCATCATCAGTTAATCTGCTGTTCAAATTGCTCGTTTGTGTCGAACGTCAATAATAGCTGCAATCATTTTGTGCTGATGGACTAATTTATCGTTTCAACTCCACAAATGACAGATTCCCTGCAAGGAAGCATTACCAATTATGTCCCATTGCTTATAGACCACGTCACTAAAATCCACGGAACTCGGACAATCTAATCAAATTTAGAAAAACAACTGATAAACACTATTATGAGATGTTAAAATATTTGAGATCACCATGTAATATCTTCCTTTTAGTCACGTTTCTGAGGAAGCATGTATATTTTCATGTGAACAGGCAGATTCCTCACAGAATAAAACATCCACGAGGAGAATTAAACTGTTCCAGTAACGTTTACTGATAACTTTATCATCAATCTCTGTCCATCATCGCACCAGACATCTTCTCAGAGCTGGAAGGATGCTCGGCCCGGTTTGGCTGCAGCAGCAGCAGTGCAGCGAGGCTGGTGGATTTAGGAATGCTGGGCTGAAATGGAAACCTACCAATGGAGTTCAGCCATACTGACATTGGTTTTAATCCTCTCTGTGGGGGTGAATGTTTGTGGAAATTTGCACAGCAGAGGATCTAAAACGGTAGCACCGACATGTCAGTGTCATCAAGTCCACACAGTGTAACTTTATCCTGTCAGAGTTTACATTTTGTAGCCAAACCGCAGAGTCAAAAACTGTCATTCGAAGCTGATAATAGAAATTGTTCTCTACGCAAGGTCAAAGGAATAGTTTGATATTTTGGGAAATAGTGTTAAAATAGGGTTAGTTACTTTCCAAGAGTTAGATGAGAAGACTGATACAACTCTCATGTCCGTCCATTAAATATGAAGCTACAGCCAGCAGCTGGTTAGCTTAACACAAAGACTGGAAACAGGCGGAAACAGGCGGAAACAGCTAACCTGCCTCTTTCCAAATCCGTCTACCAGCACTGTCAAAGCTCTCTACTTAACGTAATATCTCGTTTGTTTAATCTGAACAAAACAGAAAAGTCAAAATAAAAACGTAGGGTTTTGTCTCGGACTATGTTTCTAGGAACACCCGTCTTCCAGTGATGCATAATACATTTCTGTAGGTGGCGCTCTTTCGTCTCGCAGTCGTGGTTGCTTTCCCTACTCGTGTTAACTGCCCAGTTGTCCCTCGTCCCCACACACCGGAAATGTACACCGCATCACTTCCTGTGTGCATTGGTGCCACAGAGATCACCTACAAAATGGCAGCAGGCTTCACGGGCTGCTTTACTCACCCAGGTTGACGAAGCTCATCACCGTGTCGGCCTCGCTGACCACCGTGCCCAGCGCGGGCGTGTGCGTGCTGAGGGTTGGTGGGGCTGCGTGGTTGTCCTGAGCCAGCCTTTCTGCCCTTCCAGACGTCCCCGTGCCCGGTCCGTTCACAATAATTTCATTGCCTTCATCCTCCCCATCAGCCGACATGGCGTGGTACAGGTCCAGCATGAAGAGTGGTGCCGAGGAGGGCGGCCGGAGCGGCGGGTGAGGTCTGGGCCTCACCGGCAGACCCAAGATGGACAGGATCTCCTTCTGCATCTCCTTCTTCTCGCGGCCACTGAGCCGCCTGAAGCTGGAGTGGACCACGGCCTCGGCCTGCTGGCCCCACAGGGACAGGAAGAGCAGGAGCAGCAGGGGCAGGAGGAGCAGGGTCCTGAGGCGGAGGAGAGGCCGTTGGGGTCTGGATGTGAATCTGGTCTGCTGCTCCTGCTGCTGGAAGATGCCACTGCTGCTTTTGCTCCCGTGCTGCCGTTTCATCTTGCTGCAAAGACACGAGAAGCTGTGGGACACGCCTGAGGCCACGGCTGTGGTTTGCTCTGGTTTCTTCTTCTGCTGGCGGCAAATCAAGAGTTTTATTCTCACAAATAATCAGCTGCACAGGTTTCAGTTCAACTTCCCTCCAGTGTTTCCAGACTGACAACCACAGTGTTTTCTACTCGCTCCAGTTTGTCCCCCGACTGTTCGTCCTCCTGTTTCAGAGTCACTGATTTATGCCTGGTGTGTTTAGAAGAGAGCTGGCTCTGGACAGGATGTGTTTACCGCCGTTAACTGCCTCTGTTTATCTCTCCCTCCCCCCCTTGCCTTCCTCGCTCCCTCTTCTACCTTCTCTAATCTTATAGAAAAAAAAAAAAAAGAAAAAAAAAGAAAACCTCCTCAGCCTCTGATCCACTTCTCGCTCACCTCTTAGTCGTGCAGCAGAAGAAACAGAGATAATGAGAGTGAGGGCATAATTACAAGCTTTTCGATGTGTTTTGAATATAGACAAACAATGCCTCTATGGAAGACTGGTCCACGCTTTGAAGTTGTAAGCCCGGAGGATGGAAAGCAATTTCAGTGATTAGCAGGTGCTACAGAGATTGGAGTGAAATTTGACAGCTGTGTCATCAGGTCTGCTCCCGATCCCCCTCGACCTCAGGAGGAAATCAAGTTCATACTTTGCAGCGAGTCAGCGTTCAACCAGAGACATCATGAGAATCCTCTTCTGTGGAGCATTCGCTGCCGCAGACCTTTATCCAGTCATCCTTGAGTACTTACTCATCCATTCAAGACCGATCCCCACCCACGCGTCTCTGGGGCTTCCAGATGTCTTTCGTAATCCAATTTATAACAACACCTCCAGGAAATTGTTTCCTGATTGTAATCCTTGGGAGGGTCGACAGGTTTCTTCTAGAGTCTTGCACACACTCTCAGTTGGGAGTGTGTGAGCATCTAAAAGCAGAGCCGTGCAACAGTGAGCGTGTGTCCCGTGTACGAAGCTTGGAGAGTGTAACAGTTGTTCATAACCAAGAGGGAGTTTCCCTCCCAGCCTCCGCCTCTCGACCTCTTTCAAGCCTTTTAACGTCTCTCTGCTGCTTCCATCTCATCACCACCCCTCCCAGTGGTCTCTTTGGGAGACCTCATCTCTCCCTCCCTCTAACCCCCACCCATCTATCTTTTCATCTTCTCATGAGTGCTTCCTTTCATAGCTACTCGACGTCGAGTCTCAGGCGGCTTGGCGGGAAGGACGTCAAGTGGCCTGATGCCCTGTTTAATAGCAGCTCTGCTCACAACAAGCATTAAGGGCCAAAAGTGGAGGTAACTGCTACGAATGCCGCTGTGTATGCAGCGTCAACACTGACAAAAGCCAGAAAACGGAATACATCACCAAATAATACTTTTAGTAAATTAATTTAAATATAGAGTATAGAAAGAAATACAAATCTTTATACTTTTCCACTTAGTAAAAAAGCTGTTTAACTTTCACTCGCAACCAATCAGTTGATAAAATAAATAAAAACTTAACTCATTTTTATTCCTATGTTTCTTGGATCTTGGCACACGTAATACTGAGGACTGTGCAGTTAACTAGCTCACCTGAAACCGTGGCAGCTACACACTGAGTCTGTTCAGCTAGCTACTGAGCTAAAGCCAACTATCCTCATAAAAGATGAAAATTATAGTCAGTCATCTACATAAACTACACACAGTCGTGTAACAATAGCCACAGGAGCTAAAGCATTTTAGCTGCCAAGCTAACACCAAGAAGGTTATCTAGCTAATATTACTTACACCAGAAAGTCTAAAACGTGTTTCCAAAGAGACATGCACTTGAAGATTTATACTATGAACATATTAGCATGGTGTCTATGAGCGTCCAATTAACATCAACTTGCTCATTTTTAGCTTGCCAGCTAAGTTATAGCATCATTTATTTATGTATTTATGGGTACAAGTAGTTTTTTTTTTAAATTAATTTGCCAATGTTAAAGCTGTAAAATATCTAACATCACTGTCATAGCTGTAGTTTGGAGACAAGAAAATGCAATATGAAAAACATTAACTCCAAAGTAAGTGTGCCGTCGAGCTAACATTAAAATAAAATAAACAACCTGCAACACTTCTACTCTGCAGTGGCAGGTTTTGCGTTACACTGTGCAACACCATTTTCCCGCCGAGCCGTTCATTAGCGTACAGAGCTTGGCCTGCAGCGAGCCTAATGCAAACACACTCTGTGCGTTTAAACCAAAAGGATTTGGAGGGAAAAAAATGACTCAAATATAATAGTGAGGTTCAGCCCTGTGCCAGCCCGTGTTTGTGTACTCTTTTCTTCAAAGCGGCCTGGTTCTTGTGGTCACTTTGAAAGGCATGAATAACACTGACCAAACCAAACTGACCGCGGTTCATTTTGTCCTGGCCGAAAGGGCGAGTCCCAAATGCCAGGAATTAACGCTCTGCCCATTTTGTTTTTCTGTCCTTTGCACATCTGCAGCCTTTAGGAGATTTTGTCTGGAGAGATAATGGCGAGAGGAGTGAGAGGGGATGAAGAACAGAGAGGCAGTGGCAAAAAGGAGGGAACGAAGGGGAGCCGAGCGCCCTTAAAACCATTTAAGCCCAACAGAAATGAAAAATTACATTCCTGAGAGACAGAAGTGGTGGAACAGAGCGAGGACTGTCATCAGAGAGACGAGTCTGGGATGACGGATGGACTGCAGGGAGGACGGGCGTAGACGGATTGAGAGTGGACAGAAAATGAGAGGAGTCAGTGTGAGTGTACACACAGCTGCAGAGGGTGGACTCAGGCCTCATCATCTCCGGTGGAACCACCAAATAAACAGGACAAAGTTATTTTCAAATTCTCCTTTCTGCCTCGCACAGACACTTAAAACTGGGACTGTGAATAAGATCTTAAAAAGACAAAGACAGTGCGGAGGGGAAATAGACATTTCCAAATTATTAAAACGCCAGCATCTCCCTTGTGTTTACCTCTTCTCTGTCCACACAAGAGAAGCTCCAGTCACGTGCGTCCTTATCTTTTACAGGATAATTATCTAGAAATGTCCGGTCACTGCCTCGGAGTCTGCGGTCTGCTGGCAGGCGTGAGGGAATGCAGGCACGCACATGCAAACACAGGAGAAGAGAAAATAAAATTGCATCCATGTAGTTCACTCCACTCTACACAAAAATATTAAACACGTGCACAAACGTGAATTAAGAATAAGAGTTTTGTATGTGCACACTGCATGTTAAAAACTGATTCGACCCAACACTAAAAAAAATGATTTAAATCATAAAAATGGAGAAACACTGGATCGTTCATAAATATATACGCAACAGTCAGAGCCGGACCGGTTAAAGTTGTAGTGATCAATCATCAATCTTTTTGTATGTTAATATTATTAGAGCTAAATTTGTATTGTTCATCTCTCTTGTTTAGAACATGCAGACAGTTCCCTGGTGCTTTCATTTGATTGTTGTACAAAACTGATTTATCAGAATATGTAACTGTACAAGCCTGCTGAAACACTGACATTTATCTTTAATTTTTTACATGCGACTTCAAATCTAAGTGACCAAAGCGTGAATCTTTCACTATAAATGTAATTAAAAAGCAGATTTGCGAAGGCTCCCAGGTTTTACTTAATCTTTTAAGTTTTACTTGACATTTATTGTAATTTCATCTTTTTCAATTACTTATTTAAATAAACAAAATTACATCAACATCAACACAGTCATTTTATATGCAGTAAGAAAAAAATACATTACATAATGGACATTAAATTTAAATGCTATAGAAATATTACTGTTACAGTGCTATCTACATCAAATAAAAGTATTTTAGTATGAAAACCCGTATTTAAGTGTTCTGTATCACATATACATGTCTGGCATTTGTAGCAAAACAAAACTGCTTAATGGTCTGTTGAATATTCAGCGAGTTATGATGGTTTGAACTGCGGACAGACCTCCTGCCTGAACACGTCCATCCACCAGGGGGCGCGGCACCAACACGGCGGCCGCGCTGACGCATCACGCCACGGCCAATCAGGAAGCCTAGAGAGACAGAGACGCAACGCGTCATAATCAGAAAGCCACGCCCACCGGAAGGAAAAACAATCGGCGCCCCACAAACAAAATGCAGCTACGGGCTGAAACGTGACGCTTGCAGCTAGCTACAAACGAATGTCAGCGGAGTGTTTGAGCGCCCCGTGTGTCTACCAGAGAGGACACATCCAATAATGTTATTACTGTAAGTTACGGTGGTTGTCTAAGACACACAACCGTAGCGCTGCATACATTCCGCTACGCAAGGGATTTACTGTGAACGCGTTTTGGTTCACCTCACAGCGGTACAGTTTGCTTGACTGACCTGCGGCGAAACGCTGCACACGGAGACGCGGCGGCGGCGTTTAGCCACGTTTCTGTTGTTTGCCGGCAGACCGGAACGAGCAGGACACACCTTCAGTGCGAAGTCAATGGAGAGCTGGTGTGTGCTTCCGGTGTGGGCGGGGCTATAATGCGAGGGGGCGGGTTTTAAAGATGTGATTGGGCCAGCCCCGCGTCACTGACACTGTTAATTAAGGCCTAAACCAATGTCCTTCCTGCATGGCCAGTCCAGCCCTGGTAACAGTTATCACTCCAAGGCATAAAACATAAGTAATATATTAACAATGTGAGAATTTGTCTCGATGAAGGAAAAAATAGAAAACCGAAAAACTACACACGGATTGAAAAAAAGCTACATCTGTAAGTGTAATACAAATCTGCACTTTCAGATTCAAATTGTCAAATTGTGCTGAAATTGACCCCCCCCCCCAAAAAAAACAATCAACGTTCTGTTAATAAAGAAATTCAATTCAGTTTCATTTATATAACAAAGTTATCTCAGGGCACTCTTTCATATAGAGCAGGTCTAGACCGACTGTATTTACAGAGAGCCAACAATTTCCACCATGAGCAGCACTCGGTGACAGTGGGAAGGAGAAACTCCCTTTTAACAGGCAGAAACCTCAAGCAGAACCAGGCTCTGGGTGGGGGGTCATCTGCCTCGACCGGTTGGGTTGGGTTGGGTTGGGTTGGGTTGG
>JAVQJF010103413.1:0-17160 GCA_036023855.1 Gadopsis marmoratus
GAGAGAGAGAACATTTTGGGACATCAGAGCATCAATACTTTGACAATTTATAGAGCTGGTTTATTCAGACTTTGAAGTCTGATGGAGTTTGTTACATTAAAATGGGTTTCAACCAAACATAAGGCTTCTGGTTGTCAAAAATCACCGTTCCACACCAAGTCCATCACTTCCAAAAAGGAGTCTGACTTGCTGTGACTGGTCTTCAAATTGGTTTGATTAGGGACTACTAAGGCTGTTCATCAGAAACACCTCCAATCATTTGTTTGTTTGTGTTATCTTTGCTAAAATCTATAACTTCCTGATTTTGGTCTGCAGAGGGCAGCATTTCCCCAACTCTTTCACCATCAATGAATGCAGACACTGGGTTGCTTCAGCAGCAAACAGAATGTAGGTTCGGCAAAATATAAGTTGTCGAAAATAATGTTAAAATGATTCATTAAGATATAACATTTGCAACTGATTACATTTATAGCATTTAGATATGTAAAATTTTAAACTGCTTACTTGAAGCTCAGTGTACTAAATGTCATTTGGCAATGTCTGAAATTAACATGATACTTATTAATTTTGATGTTTTCTGTGTACAAAAAAATGGGGCCAGAAATTTGACATTTTTCAGGTTTTCAGCTGCTTGCGCAAAGTGAATACTTTGGGCAAATTAACCATCTTCATACAGTATGATGACACCAAGTATCACCTCACCTACATGTTGATTTAGTTCCACGTTAAAGAGTGTTAGAATGTGGTTTGATTAACCAGAATGACCAACTATTCAGGAGACAGGTTTAAAATAAACCCTATAACATGTTAAACAGTTTTATGTGTTTTTTGCAAGTTAAAGTTTAAGGGGGGTAAAAAATCACCTAATTTAAAGAAATTGTGGGTAAGCTTTTGTAAGCTTTCTCATAACCAGAGAACCATACTTACGTTTATTTTGAAAAAGATGTGTGGGGTGGGGGTCAAATATGGGTAAACTTTGAGGGCCCCCTGTCTCCTGAATGGTTGGTCATCCTGGTTAATTAAGCCTCATTCTAACACTCTTTCATATAGCTTAACATGGTGGAAAATATTTGCTCAAATCAAAAGGGGTGATTTCTGATGATTGATACAGTTATGCTGTTTTATCAAAATGACAAGTTTAAACATTTCTTCTTGCTGTTTTTCAGATGTCTTCAACAGCACAGTCCCAAAAATGTGGAATTGTGTCTTCAAATAAGATGTGAGGATCAGGGCCCTCAAAATGGATACTTTTCTAAATTACAGTTCGGCACTTGACAAGTACATAACTTACAGCTTTTTTGGAAATGTCTAAGTAGATGGAATGCAACTCCATGACATACTAAAGATAATATCAAAACATTAACGTAGCAATCCAAAGGAAAACGGAAAACACTGCTCTATGGATAATGAAAATGATAATCCCTATCCCTTCTATGAAATGTCTATATACCTGTAGAGTTTAAAGTTGATTAAAGTTGTAAAGGGCACTTCTCATATATCTTACCCAACTAGCAAGAAAAGCATCAGAAAGCCAATGGGAAAGTAAAACCCTGTGCTGTACACCACAGATCAGAAGAAAATTCCAACCTCGTCCAGAGCGACTGCCTTCCTGACCCAGAGATGAATGTGTCTCAGCCCAGTGAGGGTTTCCCAGTCGAGGGGAAAAGTGGATCCAGCATGAAGCTCTCTCTTCACAGTGGAGGAAACCACAATTGGAATGCTTTCCCAGTTTCCTGTTCTTCCTCTTCCTCTTCCTCCTCCTGTCTGGGGGAGTCATCTCCTGAGTCACTGTGGAGTCTGAGCAGCCTCAGTGCGGGCCGAACTGACAGCCCACTGGACTATGACATGTTTGAAGTCGCCCTGATGACGACAGTAATGACCAAAACGGACAAAATGACAGATGTCATTTCAAAAAAGGTGCCAGAGGAGGAAAGTAAACCAGATTACAGTACATTACACACAGCAGCAGAGCTATCAGGATCCAACGATAACTCTGTGTCCGTTTATCTGGATGCCAACAGTGGAGAATGCCACAAAAACACCTGGAACCACAATGAAAATCTGGCACTGGCCCTGTCCCTGACAACAAACAGCATTAGCCACGGAAATAATGATGACCTCGGCAGTGGACGCAGGAATGGGAGAAGGCATGGCTCCTCAACCTCAGACTCAGACGCAACAGAAATCCATGATGATAACAATGATGAAGAGGAGGATTTGTTTCTGTCTGTGAGATCTGACATGGGTGTGCAGAGAAGCAGCATGACCCTCACAAGCTCAACCAATGACAGCCTAATGAACCCAGGTGGCTCTGCTGCAATGACTGAGCTCCAGAGTGTGGCTGTGAGTATAGCTGATGAGAGGTCAGATCTGGTCTTAGAAGGTCTTGAGGTGGCCTGTCCCCTTGGTCTACCAGGGGAAAACCAGACAGAGCCTCCTGCTTCTGAGGATCTGAGTGAAGCCATCCAAATATCATCTTCTCATTCTTCTGCCACTCCACCTCAAGATGCTAAGGAAGTCACATCTCTTCCACCTGAAGAAGCTGATAGATGTGCAGTGGGCCCAAAACTCACCCAACCTAACACCAGTCAGCCAGCCAGAGCAACAAAAGCCAAAACAACCACTGCTACTTCAGCGGCTCCCAAGATGGTGATGTCCATAGACACCAAACCATCCAGTCTAGATACAAAGAGAGTTTCCAAACTGGACCTAAAAAATGTCAAGGCTAAAGTTGGATCACGGTCCACATCGTCTCCACCTAAAACACCAAGCGAGGTACTATAGTGTTTCTGAAAAGTTCACATGTATCAAGTATTGTACAGCTGTCTTGTGTCTAAAATTTGCAATTTCTCCACCTCAGCAGAACAAATCTGTTCCAGCCAATGGAAAGAGAGGTGTTCCTAGGAAGGAGGAAGCAAAGACTGGGAATGGGGGTAAAAAGCAAGGGTCATCTGCAGTTTCAGTCAAAGTGACCATGGTGCTGAAACCCATCAGAGGAAAGAGCAGTAACCTCAAAGCCAACCACAAGACAGCAGCCAATGACTCTGTTCTGCCAGAGAAGAAGAGTGTGGCCGTCAATCGAACACAGTCTACTTCTACCAGCTCTCTAGGGTCTGCGGTGGTTGAGGAAGGACCCCTGTATTCTCCCAGAAAGGCAGTCCTGGAAGTGCCTGATAAACACGAAACAACTGAAGGTGTGGATACTTCACATCCAAGTGAAGATGCTAATGAAGAGTCTGTGGAGGACCACAGGGAGGCTACTGGAAAGGCTTTCATGATGGAGACCGCTGTGGAGAAACCAAGGAATCATAGCAGGGTGAGTACTACAAGCATGTTCGAGGGTGTTCAAACTGAGCTTCTCTGCCGTAGACTTGTGTGTTCAGTCAGTTACCCTACTAAAATAAAATTGTCATTAAAATTACAACAAGGATCCAGAAATGGTTTTGTCTCGAGATACAATTTACATAGCCATCTTAAAACAGATTTGTTGCCATCCACCGGAAGTCAACATTTGTGCTATAACCTGGTTGTTCAATGTGTGGGGGGAGTCACTGGGTTTATTTGTTTTTTTAATATTGACAAAATACAAGTGTTCCTTTGTGGATATAGAGAAACATACAAAAGTGTCTCCAGCATGGTTATTTTTTAATATGAGCACAACTTGTTAGAACTTTTCATTTTTAAGTTCTGGCTTTGCAGCTAATTGGAAAACGGCAGTCATGGTATGTGCTCAAGCTGGGTCTACTAGAGTTTAACACTGTAATTTGCAGGTCAGAAGTAGGTAGGCTGCAGTTATGTGAAGTATTATTCAATCTGGAAAATCAACTAAGTAAGACTGATGCAAATCTGCCTTTTGTCAAAAGTCAATGAGCTTTAGTTGCCTGATGCCCTTAACTGTTGTTGAGCATCATTTCCATACACAGCAGAGGCACAGTAGTTTAAAGTGTGAACTGTAGTTTAAATGAGGGAGTGGTATGTGTACAGTATGTGTGCTCTCTCTCTGGTATGTGTTTTTGAAGATCCAGTGATTGGTTTAAAACCTGCCCCAGCGTATTCTCTCATAGGCAGCCTCAAGGGTTGTATCAGCACAGGGTGTGCTTAGAGCAGATCAACTGTGCTACACACAAACATAGTACAATATGTGTAAAAGCTACTGTACATAACAAGCTGTGTTTCCTGTGCATCAGCCTTCATTTTGTAAAGATTGTGATTAAGGTCAAACAAAGTCATATTTTGAAGAATGTTTAATTAATTATTCATACTGACTATGCATGCATTATGATATTTGCTTATTCTAATCTTGATGATTTGATTATATTACCATCCATAGTGGCATCAGTTTAGATTCAGTTCTGCACTGAGAGCATCCTTTTAATTTGAATTTATTTTATCGATATTCAGAGAAATAGTGTTACACATCTGGATTAACAGCCATAATCCATCCATCCATGTATTACCAAACAGAGCATCAGTTAGGCCCAGTTCAGCTGCCAGGCCCAGTTCAGCTGCCAGCTAGCCTGTCAACATTTAGTCTGTATTGGTATGCTACACTAATCCGTGGGTCTTAGACTCTTGGCTCATCTGGAAAGTCAAGGAGGCTATAAGCTACACTTTGAAGTGTTTCTTCTTTTCTGAATAAGCTCTGTGTCTGCTGCTTTGCGATTCTGGGCAGGAAGGTCAAGGTGATAGTATAAAAGGCTTTTTGAATGAAAGCACATGAAGGATCTTATCTGCGAATGTCTTGAAATGAGTTGGCATAAGGATGGATTTGTGAACATATGCTAACTTTTTTAAATCACTTTCAGAAGTCCCTGACTGCTCTGTTTGCACAAATAGCTGAACACTGACAACTAACAGTATCTATAAGTTAAGCCTTTCATCTGAAAAGACTGAGACAGATGCCAGACCGTCATCCACAAACTAACTCCATGTGTGCTGATGTTTATAGAGTCAGTGGGGGAGGAACATGGATGGGTGGGCGTAAAAGAGAAAAAGATTTGGCCCGGTCAGAGCTGTGATAATCGAGGGGAATGTACAACACAAAAGCAACTTTTCTTTTTTTACCCCTCTTGTGGTTGCAGCATACTCCCAAATTTCCCTCCTCCCTCACTTTCCTTCTCTCTCTTTTCCTCCTCCCACTCTGTCTTAACACACTCGCTCCTTCACTCCTCCCGTCTGCTCCTTCACTGCCTCTGCTTTCTCCAGTCCACATTTCTGATTTTGAGCGGGGAATGGCTAATACCATGGTCTCGGTGCACAGCTCTGAGCTGGGGCCCCTCAGCTGGGACGCTGTCACTAAACGTCAGCTTTTCCTACAGAAAGTCTCTTCCAAGCTGGGGCCCAATGCCAGGCAGCAGGGGAGAGTGGATAAGGAGCCCTTGGGAACGTCTCCACCTCCAGGGTCAGGGACCGGACCTCCAGGACAGGGGAGTCCCAGGCAAACCAAGAGTGATGGCCCCACATTGGGAGAGGGTGGACAGAGTGCTGGGGGTGGATCTCCAACGAAAGTGAGGCAGAGCCAAAGTCAGTGCCAGGGTGAGTCAATATGGTGTCTGAAATGTCAACACACAGCAGCACGCTGCACATGGAGTGTTTGTCTGCTCTGCTCAAAAATACACTCTCTGTCAGTCATAGACTCATGTGTCAGTTGGTCTGTGTGCGTGGAAGAAAAACTCTGCTTCGTCTCCGCAGCAGACTCAGGTAATGATCAGGCTGACACTGCAGAGCTGTGAGTTAAAATGCCTTCCACATACCATTACACCACTCACATGTTCACACACACTCAGACACTGTTTTATAGCATACACTGATTTCCACACTGTCACATACAGTGAACAAGTTGCTGACAGACAGGCATGTACTGTTAATGTCTGTTTGTGTGCGTTTGATCAGCTGGTGAATTGGGTTCTCATCCCATTAGAGGAGAACTCTAACTCAATGCCCCAATGTCTGCATTTAATCTACAGTTCACAAATTAATGCTGGACACTCGGGGTGTGTGCAAACTAGTTTTACCCTGCACTTCCCTGTTTGTCTTCAGAGGAAGACAAAGAACAAATGGGTGACATTTTTCTCTTATGCTTTTTTCTTTTTTCTGTCATCCTCTTTCTCCTCTTTCTTTTTTCCTCAAGGGAATAATATGTCAGGGTTTGTTTCCTGTTGGTTGCTTTGTGTGTGTGTATGTATGTACCAGGCAAAATGATGTGTCGAATGGAGAAGGCTTTTGGCGTCATGTCAGTCACATCCTGACATTATAGCCTACAGTGTGTATGTGTGTTAGTAAATATAGCGTATGCTGCTAGCGGTGAGACACTGAGACATTCAACTTAAACATAGTGTCCAGTGCTCTGTAATACCTCTCGGAAATGCCTATGCGCATATTGTGTGTTTATCTGTAGCTGAAAAGTATGTGTGCGTAAAACCAGACCTTTCTCTTAATAAAGGTCACATTCTGATGCTCAAAAGCTTGTCCTCTTTGCTGATACACAGGAAGAAACAGATGTGGCTTGACCTCGGACTGAGATTGCCATCAATGGATTCGTGTGCGTGTGCATTGGGCCCCTTTGAATGCGACTTCATTAATCCATTACAAATCTTTTCCATTACAGGTTCAAACTATGTTTTTCATGTCCTCAGTGTTTTTATTTGTACTTAGATGTGACAGGGTTCTGTAAAGAATTGTAAGAATTGAGAAATTTGCTTAAATTAGTGCAAACTGACCAATCCACATTTATCAAGGGGTCGGTTTAAGGTCAAGTCTTGTTTTAGCACAACACTTCAATAGATTGTCTCCTTGTTTCACTATCTGTTAAATTAACTGCTAAGCATGCATCGTCACATCTCATCACTTAACAATTTAATGTATCCCGTGGCCACATCCCTCTGCAACATGTGGTTGTCTTTCCTGTTTGCGATTCTGATTTACATTTTCATTTTTGAGTTTAAGAATAGATTTGATTATGTTGCTGAACCATTTACTTCTGTGGAGTACCAACTGTAAAGCACAACACTCACTACGTTACACAGAGAACGATCATTGTAGATCTATCTTATATGTATATCTTCGAAGCAGGAGACACATTTATTGAGAAGGATTTAGGCCAAATATTATGATCCACAAATGGTAAGCCACCAGTTTTCTTTCTAACCAGTATTATAAGCATGACATATGACACACTCTTCCCATAACATGACAGAAGAACTGATAACTCAATTAGGTAAAGTTTGTGGATATAAAAACATATTTCAGTTATGGTAGCAGCTAAAGGACTGAGATTTGCATGTTTTAGCTCATAATCCTGTTATATTACCACTGACCAGTACATCATGACCTTTGATGAATCAGTGATTTCAGTTCATGCCAGTGCAGCATGATAAAACTAAGATAGACAAAACATCACAGGGAACATTTAGCTTCCTGTTTTTTGTCAAATGTACCTTGTTTCCTGGTGTGGAGAGCAGAATCCATTTGTAAAAAAATAGTGCCTTCAGGTGCTAGTAGGAGGCTAAGACATCTGACATCTGAGTCGGCTGTTGAAAAGCATTTACAAGCTATGCTTTTGTAATATAAAACCCAAAAGAAATACTATTGGCAAACATTGTCATGAAAGAATTTGTTAGCAGCTACATTTTTAAAGCCAGAAACTGATTGTTTATACTCAGATGTTAGGTTACAGTTTGGTCTTAGGTTTATTGTTAGAATTAGGTTAAAGTCTGGGATTACACAAGGAATGTAGTCACTGAAGGGTCTGGGCTGGCGCAGTCAGACAATTGTGTGTACATGTGTGTTTGTGTATCAACAGTAAGCACGAGGCAGATCTATAGTGAGCCATCTCTTACCTAATGTTGACTTCCAAGGTAACAGAATCCAGCTGTTTTCCTCTGGCTGGCTTTTCATCAGAACTGAAACCAAATGGAGCCAGATGTTTCCTGCTAGCTTCAGTTTTATGGCTGCTCTTTATGGTGGCCCTGAAGGTCAGCACAACGACATTTTACAAAGCAAAACATGATGAAATGTTGCGTTTTGTGAAATGTTAATGTGTTTTGTGAAACTGCAGATTAGTACGTTTAGAAGTTCCTAAATATGCCATGAGTCAGATTTTTGAATTACGTGAAATAATGTCAAATAATTCTTAGTAGTTTTGACAGCTGCAGACAGTAACAAGGTATTTGGTGGTGTAGCTATGGGGTGTAAGAAGGTACCATTCAATTATTCACTAACAGTACCAGCACAAATGTTAGAGATGTAGTGGATGGTGGATCTGCATCATGGAAATTTCAAATAGTTCACTGACTATTATTAAAAAAACAAAAAAGTTTGTTGCTTAACATTTTGTTCCTCTCTTTCTGGCATTTCTTTGTATTGCAGTCTATTGTGTTTACCTCACCCACTCAACACACTGGTTTGTTCACTTGCATGTGTATACATGCACGCACGCACTCACTTCGACAAAACAATCGCATACATCCACAGTTTCATGCACATGGTAGACATGTGTTGGTGAAGGCATAGGGGATGAACAGACTTTATAACCAGATAATGTAATGCCAATGTAATAGAAGTTATGTTCCCAGTTAGTATAACAGCTCAGACTGTTTTAAACCAAATATTTTTTCTAAAGTCAATTTGTAACTTGTATCTGTAATGATTAATTCATGGCCTTCCATATTTTCCTGTCTCTCCCAGGCATCCCCAAACTTCGCACCAGTGCAGAGCGATCATCTGCATTGGTTGCCCCAGGTCCTGCGACGTCCAACTCCAAAACAATAGCCAATCAGCAGCCAGCGTCAGGATCGCTCGGGCGACCTGTCACACCCGCCGCCTCAAAACTTCCTGTTAAGGGACTACCCACAAGCCTCATTTCCTCGTCGCTAGGAAACAACGAGAACAATGGAGTCACAAGCAAAGGTGAGGTGGTGGGGTGTGTGCAATTTAGCTCTCTTCCTCTCTCACTCTCACACTCGCTTTATCATCAGAAGTGGTTGTCTTTCGTGTGGTTTCCCTCTTGCTGCTGACTTAATTTCCTTCTCTCTTCACTGTTGTGTTTCTGAAGCACACATGGTCATATACAATCAGCTGTGTACTCAAGTTCACGAAGATTCTTGCACAAACAGGCTGTTAGTAGTGTGTGTTGTGGGGACAGTGGACCCAGGAGCAGACACAGGCAGTTGTGATGAGTGTTAACAAAAGTCTTTTTATTGCGGGAGGATGGAGGTTTTGTTGGGCTGGGCTGGCAAAGAGGAGGTGGAAGGGCTGACTGTGGTCCCGAACCCGGGGAAGGCGAGAACACCCCAAGTAGACACAGGGAAAGCACACCACTATAAGGAGAATTCTAAACAGAGTCTTAGTCAAATCAGACAATAATGTCGCTTGGCAGTTTGCTAACGCTAAGAGCTGCACACAGTACTACCACTTCTGGTGCTGTAACAATCTGGCACCAATCCTCTGGATGGCCCGTGTAGATATGCTGTGGTTTAATGAGACGGGATGAGCATCAAGTGTGATGGGGTGATGACGGCCAGGTATGCATGATGAGACAGCAAGCCTCACCTCCTAGAAAGCCCAGGGGAAGCATACCAAACCCAGCCCAGATCATGACAGGTAGAGTGAAATCAAGCACACATGCTATTTTGTCTCCCATTATTACAAATAGAGCAATAACTAATTCAGATCAGATTTATTTATATAGCGCCATGTCATAACTAAGTTATCTCAGGGCACTTTTTTCATATAGAGTAGGTCTAGACTGACTCTTTAGTTACAGAGACCCAACAATTCCCACCATGAGCAGCACTAGGAGACAGCACTAGGAAACTCCCTTTTAACAGGCAGAAACCTCAATCAGTACCAGAACCAGAACCAGGCTCTGGGTGGGTGGTTATCTGCCTCGACTGGTGTGTGTGTGTGTTAGCAACAGTGCAGTAGTAATGGTATTGATGTTAACATTAATACAAATAATACTAGTCGCAATGTAATAATAATACTAATAATAAAAGCAATGACAATTGTTGAGCAGGAACATGGGGGCAACAGGCAGCTGCAACCACAGATCCAGACTCTACAGATCCAGACTCCAGAGCTCTGGATGCAAAACCTGCAGAAAGCAACAGCAGGAGAGAGAGCAACCAACTACAGGAAAGGGAAGCAGTCGAGGTAGCAACAAGCATTAATGGCATAAGAGTGCGTACAGATGGAGAGAAAGAGGATGAGAGAGGAGCACAGTGCATCATGGGAAGTCTCCCGGCAGTCTAGGCCTACAGCAGCATACCTAAGGGGGGCTCAGGGCTCACCTGAGTCAGCCCTGCTTTATCAAAGAGGAAAGTCTTAAGCTTACTCTTAAATGTGAGGAGGGGGTCTGTCTCCCGCACACAGACTGGGAGCTGGTTCCACAGGAGAAGAGCTTGATAACTGAAGGCTCTGGCTCCCATTGTACTTTTAGAGACTTTGGAACCACAAGGAGCCCTGCATTCTGGGAGCACAGTGCTCTAGTGGGGTAATAGGGTACTATGCGCTCTTTAAGATAGTATGATGGTGCCTCACCATTAAGGGCTTTATAGGTGAGGAGAAGGATTTTAAATTCTATTCTGGATTTTACAGGGAGCCAGCGTAGAGAAGTTAATATTGGAGAAATATGATCTCTTTTCCTGGTTCTTGTCAGTAAACGTGCTGCAGCATTTTGGATCAGCTGGAGAGTCTTAAGGGACTTATTGTAGCAGCCTGACAATAGGTAGTTAGTCCAATAGTCCAACCTAGAAGTAACAAATGCATGAACTAGTTTTTCTATCTTTTTCAATTTGTTTTTTATTATCTCCTGTATCCTCTTTCCTTCAGCTTCTCCAGAAACTCAAGCACCAACAGGAACCAAGCCACATGAGCAGTCAAACAGAAGCACGCTTCCTGTGGGCAGCCATAGCATGGCAAATCCCCTCATCTCCAGAACTGCAGCTACAACCAGCACCAATACTCCCAATGATGCATTTACTAGTGCTAACAGTGGAGTCCCTGCTGCTCCGAGGTTTCCTGCAGTAAGGAGCAGAGCTCTGTCACTACAGGCCAGGACCACTGCTACAGGTGTGTGTATGTGTGTTTCATATTCTTCACACCATGTAAATGTATAGATAACACACCATTAGCATTTACTTACTATATGATTCTAATGATATAAATATTTGAAGGCTGGTCCCTGTTTTTATTCATATCAAAACATCATATCAAAACATCAAGTGAAAAAAATCTCTCTAGAAAAGTTCTGCAATGGGATTTGACTTCTCCTGTGTCCTCTCCACAGGTCTGAAAGCCCCGACAGTAACCAACCACAACACAGCTAAGGCAGCAATCACCAATCAAGCAGCAGCAAAGACATCTCCTGCTGCCAATCAGGGGCTGACGAAACAGGCATCCCAGTATCCATTGCAAAGAAGCGGCTCAGCAAGACTCAGTCGACTGAACAGCACAGGTGTGTGTGTGTGTGCATGCGAGTGAGTGTGTGTGCGAGCGAGAGTATTACCTGCTTGTGTACTCATGCTGTGTGTTGGCAAGAAAAGATGTTTGTTCCCAGGATTCTTGGCAATGGCTACAATGGCAAAAATCCAGCATTATCACAGCTACTGTATGCAATTTGTGTGTTGCTGACGTGTGCATGTATCTTGGAGGATGATGAAAGCACCTGAAGCTTTTAACCTATTTGATCTGGTATTCTGAAGGTATTTTGGCAGAACACTCTGTGCCAAACAGGGATGATTTTGTTAACACTCAGATGTTTTCTACTTTCCGTTCATGTGACATTAACAGTGGTTTGGTTTTACACAAGGCTCCAGATGATGTGGCTTTTTAAATCCAGTTCTAGTAGTTTTTGGATTGATGCTGCTGATTGCCAGTGTTTTGTGCAGCTAAATCCTGTCTGAGTTACTTCCAAAGAGTAAGGCTGGAAAAGTTTCTGAAACATTTATACGTTTGTGTTGAATGTGATCAGTGTCTCATTAGAAACACTTCAGGTTAAGTGCTTCCCCTACATGAACTTGGTCACTTATGTAATAAATATATACTTAATCTGCCTGATATCAGAGACCCACAATGGAGACGTGATCTGATCTTTTTTTCCATTAAAAAAGATAACTAAATTGTTGCCACTGGTTTTTGACTAATACAGTGAAAGCCTCTGAGTGATAGAGCTTTTAATAGGGATATGAGAACATTCCATTTATTCCGAACCACCGTTCTCTCATATACAGTATTACGGCTCCATGATGAAAGCTTAAGCAAACATAATTATAATACTACGTTGTATTTATTCTTAATGTGCAGTTTGGTGTGCTGTATTTGTTCACTGGTTCATTTACCCAAGTAGTCAGTAATGTGCAGGAAAAGTCCCAACATTTCACACTACTGATGTCACACCAAAACCTAATTTTAAAGCAGCTTTAGTAATGATTTTGGTATCTAGACAATATTTTAGATAATAATACTAGTAGCAGATATGTGTGCAATCACAGATACAATTTTATTTATATATAAGAAATATAACAAAGTTATTTCACAGCACTTGTTCATATAAAGCAGGTCTAGATCAGCGCTTTATGTAGCGACCCAACAATTCCCACCATGAGCAGCACTAGGCGACAGTGGCAAGGAAAAACTCCCTTTTTAACAGGTAGAAACCTCAAGCAGAGCCAGAACCAGGTTCTGCATGGGCGGTCATCTGCCTTGATCAATTGGGTTGAAAGAGCGAGAGAGGGAGATTTGGCCCAGACCGGCACACCACAATCGCTCTCGCACTACCTATCTTCATGCTCCCCTGATAATTTATACCAACCAACTATGCAACACCCTAACAATACTAGAGCCATATAATGAGTATGATGTCAGGTAAAAGTTGTTTTTAATCACAGTAATATCTGTTATGGTAGGTAGCAGAGAAGGACCCAAGTGCAGGCAGACTGGAGCAGTTTCAATTATTTATTCATACTTCAAGCCACAGGTAAGTCCAGAGACAAAAGCATGCAGACATTCACAGGTGCAAAAACAGGAGCAAACTGTAGAATCCACCAACAAACACAATAACAACTACAACACACTGAAAACAAGCATGGCAAGAATCGGCACTTAAATACTCATTCCTTAACGAGGGGACGAGGCACAGGTGAACACTAGAGCCAGGTGTCTGCACTCACACAAGCAGGAAATCAATGAGAACAGGAAGTGTCTCCAAATATTGCAGACACCATGGAACCCCTGACGATATCAGAAAGATGCAATTCTGGTTTATCAGAATGTGTAATTGCACAACCCTGCTGAAACACTGATATCTCTTTTATTTTTTGCGTGTGACTTAAAATGTAAATTACCAAAGTGTGAATATTTTACTCTGAATTTAATTAAAAACATCATTTTGAAGGCTGCCAGATATTTACATAATATTTTCACTTTTATTTGTTTATTGTAATTACATGTTTATTTATTAATTAAGTATTTAAACTAAATTATCATGGCAGCCACTTTACATGCAGTAAGAAAAATAATACATTACATAGGGTACATTCATTTTAAATATTATAGAAATATTGCTGTTGTATTTTAGTATCAAACCCGGCATTTAAGTATCCTGTATCATAAATACAATACAAGACCTCCTGTCTCCAAAAACATACATGCATTAGGAGGTGCGATATCAAGATGGCAGCCGCATTGATGCATCACGCCAATAAACAGCAGTAGCCAATGAGGCAGCCCACAGAGACGCATCGAGTCATGGGGCGGCTGTGGCTGAGAGGATTGTGCGGTCGTTCATTAACCCCAGGGTTGGTGGTTCGATCCCAGCTCCTGCTGCCCTCCTGGGCAAGACACTGAACCCCAAGTTGCCCCCGGTGGAGCCCTGTCGGTGTGTGACTGGGCGAATTAGACTACTGTTCAAACTTAGATTACTGGTACAGTGCTTTGGGAACCGTTTTGGTTGAAAAGCGCTAAACAAGAAAGAGTCCGTTTACCATTACCTACATGATAGATGGCAGTTAAGATGCCAGTGTGTGAAATATGAATTTGTGAGTTTTGTTTCTAGATTACCTGCTTATTATTATTATAATAATAATAATAATAGTAGTAATAATATTTGGCCCTGCGTAAGATAATGCAGTGCAATTGCTCAGCAAAGTGACAAAACTGCTTCTTATTTTGCTTTTTATTTATCTGTGCAACATCTCTAAGCCCTTGGGCTACCAGCATTTTGCAGGAAACCCAGCATACTAGAGCACAGGCTGAAAAGGTTTACGCTGAAATGTTTTCTGGAGCAAAAAGCAGCAGTGGAGCATGAAGCATGCAGAGATCACAACTCTTTAAACGTCCCTAAAGCAGAGGATGCTGACAGAAGTAAACATGACTCGGATCAAGATCACTGCCGATGTAATGTCTGAGGAGCAGCCGGCTGTGTCTGTGATGGCCACATTCAAGTCTAAACTCCTTTAACACCTCTACGGGGGGAGACCTGGAAAGACCTGAGGACACAGCTATAACTTGGTCTCAGACCTCTCTTTCTAGTCCACCTCAGTTTGGGATTTGTTCAGACTTCAGTAACAACAAGTCTTTCATCTGTGCGGAATTTAGATTGGACCCGACAGTACCTGAGAAAGAGCAACACACCTTTTAGTCAGGCGACTACAACAGATAACTACTTACTTCTGTTATTGTTAACGTCTAGTCTTTCTCTAGAGCCCGTCTTGCTTTAAGACCGCTACAATACATATTGCCCAGTATGACTGCTTTCTGATCCGCTGTTTGTTTAGACTCCCCACTGTTGAAACTCTCACGCACCAGCTGAAGTGTGCAGTGGACTAAATGTGTGAAAGACGTCCTTTACTGTGCAATATTGCTGTCTGTGAGAAGAAGCTCTTAGCCCCTTTCTTTTCCTCTGGAAATAAGTTAGTGGCCTTGTTACACACGTAGCTTTTGAAGCTGTGTTTATTTCTGTGGGTGGATTCTCACCGATGTTTTTGTATGGTGTCCTTACACTCCTTGGTGAGAGCAGCTTTCTAAAGTGTTTTCATAAGTGACTGGCAGTTGCCTTGAATTGCCAATTGGCCTTGGCTCCCTGTAATATCTCTCAGAGAGTTTTTTTTCGACAGTTTTTCTGAAGTGTATCCTGAAAGACGGAGTGAGATTCTGGAACTGGTGCGCTGAAAGTGTGGACTAACTGCAGGGTGCTTGCATGGATGCATCTATAAAAGGTGATGGAGGTAGTCATCGCTGTTTTTGTTTGTCAGAAAAAGAATCAGAGTGAATGTAGTCTGATTAAACCAATAGAATGTCTAGTTGAATCTTTATAAAGTTAGTGTTGATGTTGACCGGCTGAATGCATTGGACCTTCAGCAGGTGTACAACAGGTGAAATATTACAGGATTCATTGGCAATCTTCACTGTCTGACTAATTTTTTCATTTGTGTGGCTTGTGTGTTTCTTCCATCTCTTGATAAATAAGAGACCAACCATCTGCTCCCTGTGAATTTCCCCGCGATAACTTAATAAGGCGCAGCAAATTGAAAAGGCTTGTGTGCTCCAGACCTCATCCCTCCAGTCTGAGGCACCGGTTTGAGCTCCGAGCTGGGCGATGTGCTGAGATTTCCTCATCCACAGACGCAGTCCATCACACAACGTAGGCTTGGATTTCTGATGTGATCGAGAGTTTGCCAAAAGCTGGTTTGTTAGACGTAAACATGATCTGTAGGGAATTTGAGTTTTTTCTGTTTAGAACACCATCAGAGGCCATCCTCACTGTTTCCTGCCCACAATGAATTCCCATCGGTATTACAGAACTAAAAATGGGTAAACTGCATTTAGAAACTAGAAAGGTATGCATCACTCTTGGTATCTTTTTTTTTTCCTATTCAACCATTGCATGACACTGACCACTTCATTTAGGTCTAATGGCTGAAACCAAAACAATCAATACTTGCAAACTGGTGTTAGCCACCCTGCAGCTGCAGCAGCGTGGTGAAGCTGGCCGTGAGTCCAATAACCCTGCACAGCTGTCTCGCTGCCAACAGCAGATCAGTGTGATTTTGATGTCCAGATGTTTCACAGGTCGTATTCTGAGGTGTTGAACAGATTCAACAGCTACAGTTTAAAATAATGTAAAGCACGTTATGAAAATTGTCAGTCAAAGGGATACTTAAACTTACAGTGGTACAGGTACAGCGTCTTTGTTTTTGGACTCTCTGAAGAGCTGCAGCTCTTCAAACAACCCGTTTCTCCTCCGAATACTTTCTTATGGACTAATCAAACACCTCACACGCAACCAACAACATTCTTTCAAAGTTTTATGAGCATTTAGACATCAGCCAGGACATGTTAATAACGATCCTGGCACCTTTTTACAGAAGGAAAAAATAAAAATTCCCAGGAGATTTCTGCAGCAGAAGATGTTTCATTGGGCCCCACAAGCACAAGTGAAGTTACACCGAATTCTGACTCATATCCTGGGGTGTTTGAGTGCGATCTGAGCCACGGTGTCCCCTCACCCTGATGGATAGGAGTGTTAGTGTGTGTGTGGGTGTGTGCTTGTGTTTTGGTCTCTTTTTATACAGTGTTACATTAGTTGACACAGTAGAGTGCCTGAGTAGGAGGATTAGGGCCACAGATTATTTTTAAATCTGAGAACAAAAAGAGTCACAATTCTAAGAAAAGAATGTGGAAAAAAAAAAAAGCTTGCTTCAGGAATGTTCTCATCAAATTCTGACTTTACTTTCAGAAGTATGACTTTGACTTGTTGGAAATGGCGACTTTCGCGCCTTAGATCAGGATTCTCAGAACTGACGGGGACATTGCGTTGGTGACCAGTTCCGCTTGTAGTTCTACAGTTCAGTCCTTTTACACGGAGCATCGTCCTCCTGCAGAACAGTCGTTGCCGCTGCAGCAGATAAGGTCAGCAGCAGCAGCAGCAGCAGCAGCAGCAGCAGCAGCTTCAGGCTGCCGTCGCACATGATACAGAACATTTACACGGGTTCAGTGGCTGCACACGCACACGCACGCACACGCGCGTCCCGAGCGCTTGGATGCAAAACGTTCATTTTAGCACACTGGCGTTAAAACAATCAACCGAGCGACTCTGTCCACGTGACGCGCTGGGGGGGGGGGGGGGGGGGCGGGCGGGGCGGGGGGGGGGGGGGGGGGGGG
>JAVQJF010103420.1:0-58195 GCA_036023855.1 Gadopsis marmoratus
AGAACCAGGCTCTGGGTGGGCGGTCATCTGCCTCGACCGGTTAGGTAGTATTGGTTAGGTATTTTGCAGTGGTTCCTTAAATTTCTTCTAGAGCTGTATTTTGACACCATATAAAATTACAATTTGGGAAATACACATCTTAGATGAGAATATTGATACCACTCTCATAGCTGTAATATGTAAATATGAAGCTACAGCCAGGAGATAGCTAGCTTAGCTTAGCACAAAGGCTGAAAACAGGGCGAAAATGGCTAGCCTGTCCAAAGGTAACAAAACCCACCCACCAGCCCACAATTAAGTACAGGTTTGATGCACATGTACTTAATATGTGGCAATCTATGCTGCAAATTGGCTTGATATAATAGAAAAGGGCAAACCTTTTGTATGGGGGCTTTTCCTGGATCACAGAATCAAGTTTGAAAATCTTATCTCACTTTCAATTTTTCGGGGGCATATTGGCGTAAGTTGATTCCATGCCTCCTTCTTTTCTCCATCTGAATTTCATTGTGTCGGCTTAATCAGCCAGAAGCAGAAATGATCTGCTAACATTTCATTTCTCCATGAATATTTGATTGTCAAAAATTGCCCTAAGGGAATGAACTGGGCCCAGTGTTCGGTTTTGATTTGCGATTAAACTATCAAGAAATCAATTTCATCTGCTTTGAATAATTCAGGGTTTAATGGAATGAAAAATGGCAAAAGGGGTTTGGGTTATGAGATGGTCTGAAGGGTGTGTGTGTGCGCGCGAGTGTGTGTGCTGGGTGGTGGAGGGTGATGTGTGGGGTTACGCCACTCAAAATGAAAGCAGGGCCCTGCAATGCGGTGCAAAGCGGCTGGGGAGCTACTATCATTTCACCTGTACTGCTGGCGTTGCATGTCAATGAGGTGTCTGTGTCACTAATTTGATTATTTACTTGGACTTGCCTATTATCCAGTGAATTGGAATAGATCATGCACAAAAAATGCAGAGGACACATTTTGTGTTACATTTGCGCTGTAATTGGTCTCAGAAAAGCTTTCATGTTCTGCAGTCCACCAGCGCACCGATCATTTTGTACTCCCCTTGATGAATCTTAATTGGTGATTTTAGCCCCGAGTTAAGACTATAATAAGGAAAACACGAGTGAAAGAAATACAAGAGCAAAAGAAAAAAAAGAAAGGGGTTCAGTTACTTCAGGGACTTAAAGAGGTTCTGAGAGAGAAAGGGCAAATTTTTCTCCTCTCCCAAATGAGCACCTAATGGGAAAGGTTCAGACAGACCTTTTGATGTCATCCAGTTGCCCCGGAACCGTCCCACAGTGGCGTGCACGGAGATGTCATCGTCTGCTCTTGTCAGATCAAACAACGAGTGGCGGTGCTGGTGTTTCTTGACAAGACGCAAACCGACTCCATACAGCCCAACCTGACAGCTGTTGAATTAAAGAGGTGGCTGTGTTGTCAAAAGGCTAATTCGTCTGGTGCCATCTTGGAGACAACAACCACCGCTCTTGGTGGAGCTTGTCAAAATGTTCTGTTTTTATTTGAAAAAAAGTTAGCAAGCTGACTCCAGCAAGCTATCTTTAGCTGCTGTTTGTCACTCATCTTTACACTTGACTGAAATTTTGATCTTAATTTTGGGTTTTACCTCCTGATTCCGGAGGACAGGTGAATTATGCGATATTGGGAGAAGGTGGACGCTTTGAAAGAAATACTCTCAAAGCATCCTATTTTAGGGCTAATCATTTGCTAGCTAGATAGCATGTCAGCAGAAGCTGACATAGCCTGCTGAAGTATTTTGAAAGCATCATCATTAGTGGGTTCCAACTTGATACATGGGAAGCATTAGACTCTTCCTTAAGTTTGCAAGCTATAGTTGACTAGACATGGTTGTTGGCCGAAAGCAGGTCACAGTCAACACGATTCTTTTGTGACGTGGAGAGCTGGTAGTCACGCGGCATTGAGGAGCGGGGCTTATGGAGGACTTGAGGCAAACCAGATAATGTCAAACAGTGGTTCTTTATGAACCACTGATGTGTCATCGGAGGTGGCTGGAGCAGAGGACAAAAGTAGAGCACAGACTCACCACTGACAGGAAAGAAACACTTTACTGTGACCAAGAGGCCCAATGGGAAGGCAGTGTTGAAAGGAAAACGTTTTCGCAGGGTATACATTTTGCACTAGCGTCTCTATGAAGCTGTGTGGACGCAGCCGTGCTTTGAGTTGAATGGCAGCATGCTAACGTCTGCTAAACACATGACACAATGCGTCGTATATCAACCTGCTGGCGATGCAAGAGGATAGTCGGGATCGCCAAAGTCACTAGGATTCATCGTCTATATATAATATATATACCAAATGTTGTGCCAATACATCTAGTAGATCTTGAGACATATCACTGGATAAGTGAAAATGTTGACCTGATGATGGTGCTAGATTGAAGAGTGGAGGGATCACCAAACTCATTGTGAGCCATCCTCTGGGCACAATCTGTCCCAAATTTCATGACAATCCATCCAGTACTTCTGGAAACATTTAATTAAAAACTAAAAAGGTCAAGGTCATGAAATATAACATTAGAACGCTGTGCATGCTCAAAATGAATTTTGGCTCAATCGCATTCTGATGTGTCCTTGAGCAAGACGGTATCCTCATCTATGCCTGCTTGGCTTCTTTGTAGCTGACCTCTCACCTCAATCCTGTAGAGAAAGGCAAAGAACAGAAAAAGCCTGACTTCCTCGTTCAATAAAGTATCACAAAAAGCTCATAGCCGAAATATTAACCCACACATTGCTTTTCTCTGGTGACTAAACTGTTATGATCGAAACCCTTCAAACGAATAGAATAATGGCTTCAGCTTTAATGTTACAAAGTTTTCGGCTACCAGCGATAACATGCTTAACACTGTTTTGTTTCTGTGAAATAGGAAAACGAATAGGAATGACGTCATACTAAGTTGCCTTAAGAGCACATTCTCAGTAACGATAGCAAGTTAGACAGTCGAAGAGAACGAAATAAGGGGGGAAGGATCTAAGCTAAGCCTAATAAACAATTCATTGGTATATGGTGTGTGCTAAATCTGCATTTTCTCTTCTATTTCACTCTCTCTACCCACTTTCCGCACTCTATTTTGAAAATGATTTTGCAGTTTGACAGGTACATTACTGTACATCACCTGTAGTGTGTAGTCCTTCTTCCGAGGTCTTATCCACGTCTATCCATGTCTCCAAAATTTCTACCCTGCTTTTAAATTGCTCTGCCTCCTCACCCGTCGTGATAAGGCGGCAATATGCATTTAAGTAGTCCATTTTAGGCATTTACTGTGGGAGGATAAGTAGGAGAGTGGCTCATTTAAATTCACACTTTTGTAATATTTCATAACTCGACTTCTGACCTCTTGTCAACAGTTGCCTCGCTCTTGATTGCCCAGACTACAATGATTAAAATTGAGGAGAGAGTGCGAGCTTTTATGGATGCTGAGTATGAATACAAAATTAGTGATGCAGCTCAAGAACAGTTTGGGAAATAGGACTGACAAGGAGTGTTGACACATCATCAAACTGAGACTGATTGCTTGAATAATTGGTTTGTACCTAATTATATTAGAGTGCCCTCTTGGGTGTGTGTATGATGTTGTGTGTAGAGCGTTCTGTGCTCCTCCGCTGCCTGTGCACTGGGATAGGGGCTGGCCGCGGGGAGCCTAGCTCCAAGGAAACCGGCAGGTTTGCTTTCGAGCGGGGGCTTCGATCAAATTCACAGAGCAATTCTCCAGAACCACAATTAAATTTTAAAAGTTTACAATCACGTTAGGGAGCGGTACAGAAAGAGGGAAGAGCTGGAAGGGCGACCTGGTGTTTTTGTTCGGAGCCTGTGATAAGAAGGCAGCCTCTAAGTGAGTTAAATGAGAAATAGCGTCTGCACAGCTGTTGTTCCAATAAACGCCCCCTGAGGAGACTTTAGAGGGGGTCCAAGAGGATCCGATACGGGCAGTGTGCCAGCAGGCATCACTGCATATGTTACTGCTTCTTCATTTGGTGGCAAAATCTCTCACTTGGTCTGTGATCATGACCTATTCACTTGCATAAGGACATATGCTGGTGTGATAATAGCTGATTCCTGAATCAGCGCATTCAGTCAGTTGCTTGACCACCCTGCTTTCTTATCCTTCTAAGCATTTCTATGACAACTTTCTAACGCTGCTCTTTCTCTTTCACTGGATGCAATACCTGAATAAGTAAGCAAGCAAAGTAATGGCATGCTGTAGAAGAAGTTCAAAAAAAGTATCTGTGAGATTTCTATCTGGCATTTGTTGCGGTTGAACAGGTGGCTCTTGTTTCCTACCCTGTATGGAACTGTTGATCCTATATAAGTGCAAGCTCTCGCAGGAAAATGGGGAGCTTTGCATTGCTCAGATGACAGCAGATGTGACCTGAATGGGGATGTTTAGTTTTATGTTTATTTCCCCCACATGGTACTTTCTGATGTTCAGTGCTTAGTGGCTATAATTTCTATTATTGTGATGACATTGTATGTGGATGTGTAATGTGAAAGGGTTCGCTCACATAGATACAGGTAGTAAATTATCACCCAACTCTTGCAGTTTCCTTCAGTTCCACAGAGCAGTTTAGCGTATTCCGGTTCATTGTTTTGGTTTTAAGGCCTGCGTCTTTAGCCTACTGTTTTGGTTCACTCACTACTGCCACAGGCCTATGTTTTTGGTTCCAGCTGTGAACCAGTTTTTTGGGTTCTGAACCATTTTATTTTTGGTTGAAATGCTCCGAATGGTTCAAAATCAGGTGCAAGAAACATTTGAAAGACTTTTTATTTCACGCAGCCACATCACAGCGTCAATTTGTGATCCATGGGCAAATAAACATCTAACTGTGTCTTTCCATTGACTTTGTATGCAGCTGCATGCACAACATACAGCACCAAACAGTAGACTGACAAAGTTAGGGAGCATTTAGCAGCTACAGAGCCAGATATTTCCCTCAGAAATTAGTAGAAACCAAAAACAGAGGTAAAAGGAGAGAGAATATTGGACTTGAATTCATCAATTTGCTAGAAACATGACTCTGAATAACTGCTAATGTTGCTCTGTGTCTGCTGGATGTGTAAAATTGCCAGCTGTTTGCTAAGAATTTCAGCAGTAAAAGGTAAAACGTTGTGTTCTTGCGGTTCTCAAGTGGTCAAAGCTTGGCGGAAGACATTATCGCTTTCCGTTTTTTTTTTTTACTGAAAAATAGATAAATACTTTTTCAAAGGAGCAAATTGGTTGAAACTCATTTATGTTTAAATCATAGATGGAAGAAAAGAAAGTCTTCCCATGTTCTCATATTTCCTTCTACAAGAGAACTGCAACAGGAAAAAGGCTTTTGGCAAAACTCTGAAAAGAAAAACATTTAGAACATGAAAGTGATCTGCTGATTCACCATCTCTCATCCCACGGCAACCTAAAGTGGTTACACTGGTGTTTCAAATTTAAATTAATACAGATACAATCCCAGATGTTTTTCAAATAAGAATCGATAACAATGAGCCCTATGAGCACTGCAGTATCTCTGTGCTCAAAGGAAAGTGAATGTTAGCTAGTTAGTACTTCTACTTTAGTTCTGCATTCATGCGTGGCATTCTCCCCTGGGGTCAGCCGAATAGAGGAATCCTTAAATCAAGATCGCATTCATATCTTGAGCCCCTGTGACCATAAAACTGTTCCGGCATGTAACAGGAATCTCTCCTTATGAGTCATTTCTTTGTGGGCTGCTTATCTTGATTTCCTCTCATGTCTGACTAAGACACTGAGCCTAGCATATAGCATATCCTAATTGTAGAAATTATATCTGACTTTGCTGTCGAAACTCAACTCCCCACTTATCCGTAAGCCTATTTCTGAAAGTGAAAAACATTTTTTTCAGCCTTTTTCCCCTCTATTTTATGGTTGACTTTCATTAATTCAATTGCTTTATTAAATCCAAAAGCATTGCCCTGTTGTGCCATGTAAAAAAAAGTACACAGCCCAAAACTGAGTGCAGCCTTGTCTGCAATGATAATTTGTTTTCCAGTTTTGGAATTGCTTCTGACAACACCGTAGCATTTTGGGCAAATACTTTATCCCTCCTTTCATCTGCAGACTTGTTTTCAGCCTCAACAAGTCCACATTTCTGTGTTTACGGCCACTTCCTTTCATGCATACTGTATTTCTCCATCCCCATCAGACATTCTTACATCTAGGCATATCTGGCACAAAAGGAGTCTGTCCTCAAGGGAACTTTCAACCATCATTAGCACTTTTTCCCTTATGCTTGTCCGCTCTGTAGAAAACAGAAGAACTTTGACCACCTCGAGAATATCATGTTCTCATTATAATGTTTGTTCTCTGTACTTTTGCTACCACTGTTACACTTGCTTAAAGCAATTGGTGCAACATGTAGCACCCTACTGTTCTATAAAGCAGAGCAAACCAGATAAATTAGCATTTCCTGCGATGAGACCTGTTATTTATAGCCACGTGTATAAGATCAAGACTGGAGAATAAAGACAGAATGAATGCTCGGAAATATTTGACACAAGGAATATACTGTATGCATTGGATCAGTGGAAAAGAAAGTACTCGGTCTAACCATAATGCCTCCCTGAGCGAGGAGCGGAGAGTGTGCGCGGCGGGGGATTAGCGCCTGTAATGGGGTTTTGAGGGAAGCCAGGATTTCAGATCTGGAGCGATATGGTGCCAGGGGTAAACACCAGGCAGCAGACTAGAGGATTTAGCAAGCAAAGGCTTCCCCCTCCACGTGGACCTAGTATCACTGTGTTCTAAAGTGCACCCTTTTCCCACGGTCATTTACTCAAGCATCTCCAGTGGGGATTTTGGTTATCCTCTCTGAAAGGGCACTGTAGTCTTAAAAAT
Organism: Gadopsis marmoratus; assembly: GCA_036023855.1. Taxonomy (NCBI): domain Eukaryota; kingdom Metazoa; phylum Chordata; class Actinopteri; order Centrarchiformes; family Percichthyidae; genus Gadopsis; species Gadopsis marmoratus. Next base: position 6,881 of record JAVQJF010103420.1, read on the forward strand.
ACTGTCCCGGGGTGAGAGATGGGTGGGGGATGATGATGATGATGATGATGATGATAATAATGACTCATTGGGAGTGAGAGAGTCACTGAGGCCAGATAAGGGGAAACAAAGAGAAAAGAAGAATGAGATTGAGTCCTCACGTGGCCTCGTTGTGTGGAGGTTTTAAATATCAGAGATGAAAACTGCATTAATAGATATCTTTTTTTTTTATACTGTGACAGGAAAGAGAGAGAAGGGATGACATGCCGCAAAGGGCTCGGTTAAGAGTGGAAGCCAGGCCAGTGCAGTAAGAAATGAGCTTTGATGGTACACGCAGGTGAGCTACCAGGACACCTCCAGTAACTCAAAGGTATGACATACTTTCTCTTTACTTATTCTGTATTCAGTATTCTGATTTAATGCCACTTTATACTTATACTGAATTACAATTCAAAGAGCAGATGGAAATACTGTATTCGAATGAAAGGAGCCGAGACGTTCTGATCTTTAGTATGGGTCGAGCTCCAAAATTGCTAGATCCTACATTTCCCATCATGATGCAACTCCATTGTGTCTTTCATTACGTTACCACCCCTGCTTCCTTTTGCTTATTTTTTTCCAGACTATGAAAACCTCCCTACAGACCTGTTTTCACAGGCAACTAATATTTGTGTTTAAAATCAGTGGTGTGCTCCTTTAACAGCTACAGTGTATTTACCAGTTTCTTTGCAGATAGTTTTCATGCAAAACACATGCTCAGCTTATAAAATATGATGCATTGTTAAAGATTTATGACTTCATTTCACAATATATCACTCCGAAAGAGGCCATTCTGCAAAGTGAGCCTTCTTACTGTACTATTTCTGCTATTTTTTCCGTGATAATCCTTCAATGCTTCTTTATTTAACAAACATTTTGAGTCCAGGACTTTAACTTCTATTATCTAGTATTATTCAGTACTTTAGCAGCTTCTTACTATTTTCACTTTCATTTTTATTACGTGCTATTGCCCACATCAGCCACAGCAACCATTCAGACTGCTATTTATTGCTATTTTGTAGTGTTTTGTGTAGTGTGTGTGTGTGCACACACAGATATGGGAATGCATAAGTGTGGGTGTGCCAGTTGACAGTTACATGGCCCTAGACTTGTTATGTTTTTTCCCACCGTGTTAGTTTTTATACATGAAGCAAATTGTCCTCAGGCCTTTTTCTATATAATGGGACTGTTCACCTTCGCTACAAACATCTGACACCACTTCTTTGTAGTCAATAGTGCAAACCCTTCCACACTGTTAACTTTTACTTAAAGGACCGGAGTACTTCTTCCACCACAGTTATAAAGTGTAGAGTTCAATTCTTACAACACTGATCACTTTACTTTCCTCAGCAGGGGGCACACTCCTACCCCTCGCCCTGGAGGTGCTGATGCTGTGTTTCATCCTCTGATTGGCTCAAGCCCACTAAAACCACAGCTCGCTCTTACCGCACTACAGCAATACGGCGGCTCACCAAGCAGACATGTTTGGAGACAGATGGAGTCAGAGAGCGTGTCGGGACTGTCTGAGATGAGCTTCACATCTGCCGCTCACAAGGAATCGGGCCACAGACGGCGGAGGAGGAGGCGGCGGAGGAGGAGGAGGCGGCGGGGGGAGGGGGGATTACACAGTGGAAAAGGAGTCAGTAAGAATCTGAGTTCAACTTTAACCTCTCTGACCCAGGGGTAATAGAGATAGGTCAGGTTGTGGAGTCGATGATTGCAACCACGCAGGAGAGGTGCCTAGATGCAGACAGATGCTGCGGTTGTGTCTCACAAGTGTGTATTTAGTTGATCAAATTAATAAAACACAAACTGTAAATGACGCGTTTTTCGAACACGTCTACCGTGATTAGATTTAATTAACACACTGCTCTTGTTTAGTTGGAAAGTGCGGGACGTTGTAATGCAGGCAGGCAGGCGATTTGTGCAAATTGGCTAGAATGTGCTCAGTGTTCATCAACAAAAGAGCGGTGTCAGTCGCAGGAAAAACAACGCACTTGTTTAAAGATCTCGGATCAGGGTGCCGTAGGAAAATGTCACCCGCACATGTGCACGACACGTGAGATGAGTTCAGTAAACAGCAGCTATTCTCATCAGGCACATTGGTGGGATGTTTTTAAATGGAAAAGTCACTTCAAGTCAGACATCACCGTAATAAGAAGGTGAATATTCATATTCACTGATGTGATTCTTGACGTTCTTAGGGACTGATGTACAGGAGCACTTGCCTCTTGGATGCGGCAGCCCAGGGGAGGAGTTTGATGCTTGTTGAGGTGTCAGAGCATAACTGAACAAGATACAGAGAACAAGAGAAAAGTGTCATATATCCTTTAGGTGATGTTGTTGTTATCATTGCTGCCTGAATTGCTTTTCCAAGCTACAGTGACAAATATTCACTTCTAAATGTTGCTCCTTTTTTTTTTTTTTTTGCCGCGTGCAATGTGGATGCACAACGATTTCTAACACTTGAAGACCAGGAAAAGATTCAGCTTTTATTGGATCATCTGTCTAAAACCCATTGCTTCTAGATTTTTATAAAAAAGCCTTTTATTCTTTTTACAAAGAATGATCCAAAACGAATTTTCAAAGTATTTGTATTTATTATTGTACAAAGACATAAAACAGGTGAAGACAATACAATGACAAAAACTAACAAGAGCAAAAGAAAACACGATAGACAATAAATATAGTAAATATTTACACCAATATAGTATATAGTAAAAGCAAATAACATGAAAAATGGTGTGTGTGTATGATGATGTGCGATTGGTGCTGGTGATACTGTTTCACTGTGCAACATCTTGTCTGACACAAGAACGTAGCGCATGCATGAGTTATGGAGTTAATATTCGGGTCACCTGTGATCAAAAATGAAAGGGAATGCATATTATTTCCCCTGCTTTTGTTGAGAAGGACGCTTTCCCGGTGTTCAGCACGAATGCGTCTCATTTCACTTTGAATTTAAAATTGCCCCACATGCAGAGCTTTTGCTCAAAGCCATTTATGGTGAGCAACTGGAGGAGTCAACTTTGCGGCAGGATCAGTCGTTTTGTAGAATGAACAGAATACCGACCCTGCAGAGTTTCGCACCTAAACACACCTGGCCAATGGCTGCCTGAAAGTCGGCGACCACTCTGCTGAAATTAAGGAAAAACGGCAGGAACGCATCCCCCCTCCCTCCCGAAGCGACCATCAGAAAGCACATTTGTGTTGCAACCCAGCATGCAGCAGCCTTTAGACAACTCAAAGCCAGATATCGCTCTAATCCGATGGGCTAGAACACAAGTGGTCAGGCTCGTGGCGGGATCTGCTCACAGCGTGCATTTAAGCAATGGATGCTGACAGTGTTGCGTAGCAGGAGAAAGTAATTACGGCACAACAACACAGTTGCATGAGATAAGACAGAGCAGTTTCAGGCCGCGTGTGGGCGACCTGAAAAGAGGGCTCATGACACCGGGATTGTATGATCAGATCTGGAAAAACACATTACAATGACAAGTTATGCCATAGTCGACTACGAGGTATGAGGCTAAAATTAAACCTTTATATTATAGTTGAAATGTCAGCCACGAATCGGAATTAGTCCAGATTTTAACACCAGTCTTTATTTATCCCTCATGCTGGTGAGTTTAACAAAACATATTTACTTTCTCTCATTTTAATCTCTTTCCATTTCATGTTGTCATTTTTTTTAACTTTTATGCAATGAAACATGCTCTTGACCTTTTGAACATGAATCTGTTTTTCTTGAAATATCATTTGTCCTAATTAAAAGGAAGAAGAAGGCAAAACATTCTGTCACAGAACATTCTTTAGCTTTGTGCAGGTCAAATAGTGGGGTTGACTATCAAAATGATTTCAAAAATACCTGATAAAGAGCCTGTTAAGGACATTACATTTGTTCCAGCTTTCCGTACCACCCTGATTTTAGTACAGCTAAACCTTTTCTTGATGTTTTTCTTCAGTATGCATGCGTGGAGGTAAAAAAAAAAAAAGGTGACTCAGACTGTGCATCTCTTAAGACTCAGCTCCATTAAGCTTTTGAACAGATCTTGGTCTAAAGGGATTTCTCTCTCAGGACTAATACATAGTGAGCAGAGTGAAGGTCACCTCTGCATATCACACCAGTGGCAGAAATGAGAATAATCAGGAAATAGCAGAATTAGCAGTCCGCGTAGCCAGCCATAAACACCTCTGATCTCACTATCCATATATCTTAACCGTTAACCCTCGTTACTGGGCTTGAAAAATCCCGATAGTTCATTAACAGCATTAATAAGTAGTTTGTAGGTCAAGCGTTTGATGCACTTCATCTTTTTAAAACGGATCTTTGAGCTACACAGTCACGGCCACAAAGACCCGGGCTTTTGCCCTCCGTGCGGCTCATATGGATTGGCACATTGCCAGGAGAGCAAGCTCGGGACAACGAGCTACACTGTGACGCCTCACCCCAGAGCTCCCTGACCAGAGCCCCGTAATTGGCTGCTTTTCCCCTTCAGATTGTGTTGCCCATTCCAATTACAGCCCAGTGTTTGCATGCTGCTGAGCACGGTGGAGATCTGCAGACGGATCAGGCAACGGTGGGGGGGGGATCAGACACTGGAGTGCATTTACTCAAGTAGTCTACTTAAGTATCATACGTTTTGATGCTACTTTAAACTTCCACTACATTGTATTAACCATTAAATACATGGGTGTTTTTCAGACCTTGCGCCATATCTCGGGGCAAACCTTTCAGAACGTATTATTAACTTTGGTTTGTTGCCATTTATGCCATTTTTTCATTTGTAGATGTCAGAAATGATTTATATTTTTCGAAATGTATTTATATTTTTCAGTGCAGCCTGTTATATACTGTAGGCTATAGTTTATACTTCTCTCTCAGACTCGCCTAACAAACACAAATTATTCAGCACAGAAATCATAAATCACAGTCACTTGCTGGTTGGTCATTGCAACATGGTTGTGGGCACTAGTGCTCCGCTGTTTTACAGTTGGGCAGGCAGATGCGACATCTACAGTGCTTTTGTGAAAGTACCGCAGCTCGTTAGTCCTAACTTCTCTTGGGACCCCTACTTGGACGGTACCTTAACCATTGGCCCGTTCAGAGCTCGTGTCGTTTGAGCTTGATTTGTCATTCTCATGCTCCAGTTCCACTTTTAAAATGATCCCATTAATAAATGGCCCAAATTCCTCACCATCAGTGGCCTCAGGTACATCTTCAATTCCAGAGCGACTGTCATCATAACTCTCCGGTATCAGAGGAGATTTTGCTCTGCACTAAACCAGACACCCCTGTGCTGATCATGTTACTGCGACAGTAAGCTAATATAAACAAACATTGTCTTTGTCAATTACATTTATTAATAGAAACGAGACAATAGAAAGTGAGACAACAGTGCCACCACGAGGCCAAAAAGGAAAACACAACATAACGTGCTTTTAATTGCATCCAGTGTACCGTGAATGAAAAACATAACACTCTATACCTTGGGTCCCTATAAAGCTTTAAGAGGAGAACATTAGAAAAACATCTTTTACATTTTTGACACATTGAACGAGAACAACTATCACTGATATTTTGCATTCAAGACGTAACAGCTTAATTACATTTACCTACAGACTACATTCACCGTGCTTGCAGCTCAGCCTTAGCTAAGGCAGAGCACTTGACTCAGACCTGCATTTGCTGATTGGTATCAGCTGCTTGTTTGTGCCCTACCAGCTGACTAGTCATGTCCAATCATATTCATGCAGGTGCACAGTGCAGCCATTATGGCTACTTCTCACTATTAATCCGCTTAGCTTCCTCCTTATGTGTTAAGTGGGTATTCATTTTACTAAGACCTTATGTTCATGTGTGTGGTAATTATGGGGGAAGTAATCCTCCCAGCAGAATCCGTGTTGGTGTTCGTATTCTTCGAGAGCTCCCTCAAAGAGCAGAGCCTTTTTTTGGCGAGTCTAAGGTTGTGTCTCGTATCCAGATACAAACCAGATGCAATTTACTTCACTTCTGTTTACACTTATCTACATACAGTATATATGCGTCTCCTTTGGCCAGATACCAAATCTAATTACAATCAGCCTGGAATTTCTTATTACATTACGTATAAATCAGTGTAAGACCCACTTCAGTCCACCTGAAGCTGTTTGCTAACTGCAAGAATTGCAACAAGAATTAGCATTTGAGTTACAGTCAAGAGTTAGCAATAACAGCAACCTAACTAATTACTACTATTAAACTAACACAAACTGAAGATGTCAGTAAGAAGTTCTGAGTAAATGAAAAAGTGCATCACAGCTGTCCCTTACAGCCTACCCTACAAAAACGGGGAAAACACGATAAAGCTATCCAATGAGCTTGCGGCACTACTTTTTTCTCTCCGCTCTATTTACTTTTAACAAATTGGTAGGCTGCCTACTGTGATCTGAATGCAATCAGAATTCAGAGCACAAGGTTTGAATTCAAACTAGGGCAAGGGCAAGACATCTTAATGCAGTGTTGCCAACTCTCACGTGCCCTAACAATTTTCACGCCAAAATACTGCGACAGCAACAGAGATGAACGGGTGAGTGTTGGTTCGTCATTACGGGCTTTCAAATTACTCTCTCATTGGTGTGCGATGCTTAACGGTGTATTGATTGGCCAGCTGTTCTGACCGAAAACCCTGCGGGGAGCCCAGAAGGCGTTCAAGCAAGCCAGTGAGTGAGTGTGTGTTCATATTTGGCTGAGTGACTGAGTATGTGTGGTCATGTGTAGATTCGTCTGTATGTGTTCATGTATTGGCTACGTGTCTTGAGTATCATAGGTTCTTGCATTTTCTGTGAATATTCAATAAAACGGTATAGTCTTGATATTGGAAACAACACGTCTTTGACTTTCATTAGTGAATTTACCTGTGTCCCCTTTATTGGGTTAACGTAATTCTAATACTGTGAAATTGTGAGTATTTCTGTGAGTATTATTGGTGGGATTCTCGGGGTGGCGTAGTCAGGCTATATACTTAAATCTTAAAATATAAGGTCTGCTCCCGCCACATGTGTAAGGTGCACAGTTTTTTAAACCCTGATGGTGAGTTAAGTCCAAATATGTGCATGTGATAAAGTGCGTGTATGCGAGATCAAGCCCATGGGCCATGGCATCAAAATCTCATTCCAACCAGGTACCCAAAGTTGGCAACCCTGTCTTAATGAACATTCACAAACAACACTCCAGTCAGATGTAGAACACCTTTATCATCACAAAATTTTGCCTCAAAATGATTGTGATTTTGTCAAACCTGTGTTAGTGCATGTGTGGTAATGCCATCAGCGCATGCCCCTCGCCTTGCAGATAGATAGACAGTTCTTGCATTTGGAGCTCGGAGACAGGTGCATTTACACCTTTTCCACCATACAACAAGTAGCTAAGTGTATATGACTATCACTTTTGATACTTAAGCACATTTTACTGATATATTTTATCGCTTTTCATTTATAAAGCAGGACTTTTACTTGTAATGCGGCACATTGTGGCATTTCTGTTTTTACTCTGGTCAAAGATCTGAATACCTCTCACACCACTGGGTGACAGAGATAGGCAACACATGAGGGAATCAAATGAAACAGAGAAGAAACAGCAGGTTCCCGAATCCATTCGGAGCCAGGCAACATCTGCCCCCCCTGAAAAAAAACATCGGGCTAAGAGAGAATTGAAGGACAAAGGTGGACGGGAGCGAAATGGAGAGCACCATAGAAAGAGCGACAGAGAGAGAGAGAGCGCAAATAAGAAATCTTAACACACAAAGGAGAAGATGGAAGTGGAAATGAATAAGTGCGGGCAGTCAGTGAGTCGTCTGATCAGGAAGACGGGCTCCTATCGCGCACATGCTGTCAGTCAGGCCTGATGGAGACAGGCCTGATGGATTTGTATGATAGATGTGTGGATGCATGGAGCCACGGCCCCAGCTGCTGGGCTTAATGAAATGTGTCCCACTACAAGATAGAGCGCTCTGATTTAAACACATCCTGCCACGCTATTCCTCTTCTCCCTAATACAGCCAGAAAGAGCCGACGCCTCCATCAGGACCCCCCCTCTCTCTGTTTGTCTTCCTATTTTAAAGTCAGCTTTTTCATTTGGAACCAATCCGCTGTCTCTCGTCTCGCCCTGAAATGAATCACGCTTCTATTCTGTGCACCTGTAGATCATTGGTGAGTCAAACCTGATCTGAAATGTGCTTTGTTGTTTTTGTTTTAAGCACGAGCCTCATCTTCTGCTCCAGCGCAGGTTTAAAACGGTATATTCTGAGTCATTTAGATGAACATTTTAATGAATTGAGCACATGAAATGAAACACCAGACTTTAAATGTAGGTTTAACAAGAGAGAAATAAAAGAAAAAATGAAGAGAGGGTTTTCTTCTACTTTTATCATTAGCTCTCATTCCGTCTCCCCTGTGGCATCCATCTTTTCCCTGTTGCCTTCTCTCCTTCGCTGCTCGTGTCCCTCGCTGTCACTTCGCCCTCACTCCTCCTGCCTCTCTTTCTCTCTGTGTCTCTTCTCCCTCGGGGGCTCAGTAGTCCTGTTTTTCTGCAGGAGATCAGGGCGTAAGGCCAAGGAGAGTCCTCGTCAGCCAAGTGTTTATAAAGCTTTCTGCCATGTCAACAAGGACAAACTGTTTCTCTCTCTTACTTCCCAGATCCCAAATTCCAACATCACTGTCCACCTTTTCACTTGAAGGCCAGTGCGCGTCTCTACAATCAGTGTTCTTCGCCGCCTCATCTGTGTGTGTGTGTGTGTGTGTGTGTGTGTGTGTGTGTGTGTGTGTGTGTGTGGACCGGCTCGCCTAAAGCCCCGCTTCTTCCCCGGAATAATTGATTTAACAAATTGCCGGCCATGTTTCATTCTGAGGAAGTGACAGGAGCAAAGCGGAGAGACGGAGCCAGGAGATTAATTAGGAAACAAAGTCATCTTTATGGAAATTAAATGCATCCTCTGATGATAGCCTTCCTTTCCCATCAGCCTCCCGGGTTCTGTCCCTTGTGCATGATAAAGGACTGGGAGGCCTCCAAAACATCACAGAAATGACTGCCGGCGCCAGAGCCCTGCGCCTACACAGCACCCTTTAGCAACGCCAAGTCCAGCTCCCACTTTCATGGGTGATGTGTTTTGGGATACATCATTGGAAAGCACTGAACCCAGAAATAACAGCTGCTCCTGAAAACAATGCAGTATCCTCTTCCGGGGAGGGGAAAAATAAATGCTGTAAAAACAGAGGCCTGCGTAAAAATCAACCTCATATCTCGCACAGCCAGCTCCTGCATATGTGCACGGCTCTATATACAGCATTTTGTATAACAAGCTCCCAAGAGACAGCGCATCAACTGCACGAGTGCACATGGTAAATCTAGTATCCATTAGGTTTAGTGCATACTTCCCGTGACACTGTGCTCGTATGACTGTAGGTGTGGGATTAACTGCTCAGCAGCTCTTCCACAACCAGTCTTCCTGTTTGCTCTCAGCCACATGTCAAACTGATTTTTTCTGTGCTTGGTTGAGAGAATCTCCCAGTACCTGACTGCACTGGTTGACCACAATGGCAGTCTGAGAACAGATTGAATTTAATTTGTCAGAAAGGGAGACTCGAGCAACAACATCACCAACAGACAACCCAGTATCCATCTGCCTGCCTGTATTGATCCGCTGCATCTTTTTTCCCGGACACAGTTTGATAACAGCACCCATCCACCTCCTCTCAGATTTCAAAATAGATGGCTCAAGGTTTGTTATTACCAGAGACAAAACCAATCGACAATAGGGTACTTTCAGGCCTGCCGCTGAGTGTGTCATCAAGATGTATTTGATGGGAAGACCGTCCAACACAGTGGAAAATGATACAAGCTCAACAGACGATTACAGTTACACAGGGCACCTCATCTGATACTTTGAGTATGAAATCTCAAACATAAAACATAATTGGTTGGAAACGTCTGTCAAAAGCTGCGTGTAGTTAAGCATTCCACAACAGCATGTTCCTGCCTGGCAATACCTCTTCCAGATCCTGCCAAATCTGCCTAAAACGACTAAAATGCCTATCCAAGGCATACCCAAAGCAAACTGAATGGTGTTCTTGAACCCTTTGGAGTACATGCATGACCTTGGTGTCTTTTGAAAGGAATCACTCTAAGTATTACTGGAACTGAGTGACATACTTTTAAACACACTGAAATAAAAGGTTTCTACTTCTGAATATATATCTGCAGGTAACTACAGCTTGGGACTTATGAACTGGAAGACACAATGAGACTGTAGCTTGAAGCCTTACTTACTCCCAGTTCAATTATGATGTGCTGCAATTTGCTTGTTTTTTAGAAAAAAGAAGGTCTGCATGCACTTCTCTTCAATGCAAACTATCATTGGCTATCTTAGTCTGAGGTCGGGACATAGACGATCCGATTGGGTCAGTGAGGTGTCAATAGAAAAGCAGGAAGTAAGCGGACATTTTGAAATGAAGAGAGCGAAAATATCATAATGTGAGTCGATGTCATGCTCCGTGTCGGGATGCTCGTGTGGTCACTTGCCTTGTGTTATATCCTTGAGTTTTCCCGTGTCAAGTCCCTGTCTGTGTGCCTGTGTTTCCCTCCCTGGTGTGGTTCCCTCCTTATTTGGTCATGTTTCCTGCCTCGTTAGTCCCCCTCTGATGTTGATCCCTTTCACCTGTTCCCAGTGTTCACCTGTGTCTGTTTCCCTTGTTATTCCTGAGTATTTAAGTGTGTTCAGTTTTCTGTGTCCTCGTGGCGTCGTAGTCAATGTCTGAGTGGGTCCCGCGTGTGAGTTCCGTGTGTGCTTCGTCTTGACGTGTGTGGATTTATCCGTGGTCCATAGTCCGGCTTACCCCTTTTGTAAGTTCGCCTTTTGTTATCGTTTAAATAAAAGACATTATGCTTTCTGGCTGTGTGCGCTTGGGTCCCTCCACTTCTCCACCCACGGCCGGTCGCGACAGCCGAAGTTATTACAGAAAACGTGCACAACTGTCAACTACTAAGCCATGATGATGGAGCATTCTGTGGGATTTATGGATCTAATAATGTGTTTTGGACTAAATGTTTCACTGGATTTTTATCGTCTGGACTGTTTACAGCGGAACAGAACCGTTTCTGGCGTCTTGTTATTGATCTGTGGATTTCTGTACAACATAACAGGTACGATGCGATAAGTTTGTTTACTTGTTGTGGCCGGACATTAGCGTTATTGTATCAGCTGCTGTGGTTGGATCTTGAAATGGTTGGCGTCACTAGAATCACAAGACTCTACGCTTTCGAACGATATGCGGCACGAGTTCCAGCTCAGCAGCTCATCTGCGGGCCGCTGGAACGGGAACAGGTTTGTCAGCAGCCAGGAACCAACTGTCATGCTGATGAAGACCATGTGATGGTGTTGAAAGCTTCAGAAAAAGCTAGTAGTAGTAAGCAATACTAAGTCATGGTCCGCTTATTTACTTTTTCTGGAGCTTTCAAGCACAATTTTAAAATCAAGAATGAAACCGTGTCACATTGTTTATCACACCAAAACTTCCCAACATGCTATTAAATGCTGGAAATGTATTCTCAGAAGCACCAAAAGGGATTCATCACAATGTTAGCCATTTATCTGTGTCCCAAATGTACCCACACCACTTGTAACAGCTGAAAGGCTCAATCCTCCTCACCACATCTGTGTTTTGAGACCGGGCAGATAAAACCTGCCCAGCTGTGTTACCCACAGGCCCCGCCGCACTCAATCACCTCCTACGTTAGCTCCTCTTTAAAGGCAACGAGCTCGTAGTTCACTTGAATCCACCCCCCCCCCCCCCCACCAGGCTGGGTTGCAATGGAGACAGGGGGACAAAATGGCCGCCTACCTGATGACAGGAGTGAAGAGGCTGTGAAGACGGCAGAAGAGCCGAACACCCTGAGAAACACAAGAGAGAACATTTTGATTACGTCGGTGAGTGCATGAAATGTGATGTACATTAAATGAGGCTCTGCTATTAGACTGTTACCTTAGATATGACATCATGCATGTCACTTCTGGGGTGGTAGGTGCCATCGTCGTAGCGAAAGCGGTACAGTACAGGCTCGGGCTTGAACTGGTGTTTGTCTGTGACTAAAAAGGCAATTCAAAACAACAAGGAGGTTTCTGAAAGGAGGCGAAGGAATTCTCAAAGCCCCGAGGGGGCATTATTCATCTTGCTTCCAAATGTGAAGGTATAAGAGGTTTAAAAACATATTCAAGCCGAGCCGGGCTGCATGGTGAAACGAGCTTTCCAGATGAGAGGAAGACCCGTGCACGGTGGCCACAGATAACGCAGCTGAGCTCCCTCCTCCTCTTGCTTTAGGGGACTTTGTCGAGGGCCCTCCTAACAGTAATAACAGTTGGCTCTGTATTCTTGGATGTAGCTGGCCCGGTTCCATTAAAGGTTTTAATGAAAAGATATTCTACCGTTTCTCACATGGGGACCTGTAACTGCACTGTGAGAGCACAGAGGGGCTGGGAGATATTCCTCGCCGTCAGGAACAGCTCTACAGCCCAATCTAATTTCTCTGTGAGGAAGCAATAAAGAACCCCTGAGTGATTTAAGATACAACTTGGCTTGGGGCCCTACTTTTCTGAGGCGAAGAAATACATGCAGAGCAGTATGAGCCATTTAGTGTGAATGCAAAGCGTCAGCCAGCTTAAGCCTCATGCGCTACAATACACTTGTTACCCAAAGCCACAGAACAGCCACTGAGCAAATGTAACACAAACGTTACAGCAAGAAGAGATTAAGGATTATAATCCCTTACCTAAACATTGTGTCAAGGGACTGTTTAAATGGGACACCTGCTAATACATAATAATAAGACAGCTGCATCGACATTGTAGGCTCAAGTCAGGGGGAGAAAGTATTTTGAAACTCTGCGTGTCGCATGAGGAACATTCATTGGACATGGGTAGAGGTTAAGTCAGGCAATGGCAGGCATTTGCATGATCTACAACGTGCGGCACAAAGTAGATTTTGACTGTGGTAGATTTGGCTTTAGACATGAAACAGCAAAAGGATGGGGAAGCAGCTCTGAGCGGGAGAAGAGAAAGGAGAAAAATGTGAGAACTAACCGTGGTGGATGATGCCATTCTCCAGCAGAGCTTGACCCAGGTGAACCCCTTCCTCTGGGTTGCCTGTCTCACCGATTTCCATCAGCCAAGACACGAACTCACTGGGGATACGCAAAAGGCCACACTGTCATAATTACACGCGCACACACTCACTCGGGGATAACACAGCAAACGCACCCAAAGTGCCCATGGGAAATCCCATCACTCCATAAAGGTGTGTGTGATCAGGCGAGAGAGCTTTGAATTTACTCTTGATAATCAGTAAATAGGGAAAAAGTGGTGGCCATCATTCCAACATCATTCCTTTACAACTTGCTACTAACAACATTTACTCTAAATTGATGTGACTATGGCAACAAACACTATCTTGGCAAAGAGGAGTGATTTATTTACTGTTGGGGGGGGGGGCATGTCTGTTTGTTAAAACAACCAGCAGGCTTTAGTTGGTGTGTTTTGACTAGTTTCACTTTATTTATTTTAGACATGCAATTTAACGCCACCAAATACGAAGGATTTAATTGGATCTTGGGAAGCTCGTGATGGAAAACGCACTGCGTCAGTTGCAACTGGGAAGAGAAAACAAAACAACGGCCAAAACAAACACAGCATCCGATCTTCTGATGGCTCAAATGAGCTAAATGGGATAATTCTCCCTAATTTAGGGACTCGGAGAGAGAGAGATAGGAGGACAAAGTAATGAAAGAGAGAGAGGGTAGGCAGAGTAGCAGTAGCCTATCTGATTACATCCTTGATGTCCTGTTTCCCCATAAAAGACAAACAAACACGGCCAGAAGCACCACTGAAATTCTGTAGAATTCATTTCCAGGCCAAGATGGAGGTGGCCGGGAGTCAGCAACGCGCCAGCGAGAGCAATTCCAAGCGTTTTCAGAGAAACACCTGACCAACGACCACTCCTTAGTCCATCCAACAGCTTACACCCTTTAACCGCTCATCCATGAAGGACGTTTCTCTCCGCAACAGACACAAGTCTACAACAATGTCAATTTGTCGACCTCTGTACCTTAACCATGGAAGCAAAGACACCCCAAAGGTTTGGCCTGTGCAGTTTTCACGGCCTCGAGCAGATTGGGGTTGCAGTAAACAGTTTCATGCAATTGAAATCTACATGTGGAGCGGGGAGAAACTGACCAAATCACTGTACAGAACCATACTTTGAGAGTGTGACTCTCAGTCTCTGACAACAACAAAAAAATCACGTCTCACTTGCTTAAATTCAGTCTTTAAAGGCCCCCAAATATCACCTCAATAAACGTCGTCAGAACAACATTTTCTGCAAAAGCAAGAAAAGTTTCTGTATTAATGTAATGTGTTTTTGTGCTGCTCTCACTGGTTTGGAAAAAACGTGAGGTCACATTCTTCCCTGCACTAATCAGGATAGAGCAACGTTTGAACCATTATCTGGTGCGAGTCCTGATGGAGTAGATTATCTGGCTGCAACCAGTCGGCACACCTGTCATTCATCTACTCATCCTCCTGCTGTATTTCTACCCTGGCTTTCCACCCACTCACCTCCAGATCATTGCTTCAGTTTTTAAATGCGGTCTACATCTACATCACACAAAAGCAGCAGTCTTTCTATTCAGCTTCTGCTCAAATGTATCATGTGTTTATGCTATTTCAAGTAATGTCAAAAGTGCAGAGGCAGACAAAGGGCAATTTTTACAGGGTGTCTAACCTTTTCATCGAGCTCTAAAAGCGCTTTTTATCAACATCTATCGCAACAAGCAGACACTATTGTCTGTCATATGAAGAAAAGACTAACGCGTTGGGTCTCTTCCCCTTTTCTGTTTATTCCAAGTTTAAATAGGATGATAACTGCAAGCTAGGTGGCTGTCACACACATTTTCGTTGATGAATTACCCTGTCACGGGAACCGAACCACAAATACGATTGTACCACTTAAAGGGGAGGAGTTCCAGACCTAAAAATAACCTTCAGCCTTAAAAAAAAAAAAAAAAGAGTAGGCCTGGAAAGAGAATAATGGCCAAGCATTTCACAATGGAGGGAGTGGGCTGAGTTGAAACCATAGGCAATGTGGCTTTCATCAGAGGCATACCATGCTGGTTCCAATTCCCCAATTACGCCTACATGTAATCTCCAAAGTCATCTCAGACGGGAAGTACAGAGGAGCTAGAGATGTCTTTTCTGCCACAAGTGGTGATCCACGTGTTGGCCAAGTTCTGTGTGTGTGTGTGTATAGAAGGATAGGTTTCCACTGGGAGCTTCCCTGAGCTGCTTTCTTACCACATGATCTCTTCAAACTCAACGAGGTGCCCACATATGACCAACGTTTGATCCTTTTAATCTTTTCAGCTGACAGATCCATTCCTCCTCCAGACCGCGAGGGATCTGGTGTCTGCGTGGACCAAAGGAGAAAGTAGCTCCTCATTCCAAACCACCATGCGATGTAACATGGCCACAACTATGTCCAATTGGACTTTTCGGTTGTTGTTTGGTTTCTTTTCTCCTTGCTTTTAAAAGCTCGGGTGATTTTGAGCGTGATTATTACCAGTCAAAACATCTCTGTAAAACAACACAAATCTGTAAAACAAATGGAAAACACGGGTCATTCTGAAACGCAGTGAGGCGTTTACAAGGGAAATGTGTTCTGGGATTTCAAGAAGTCAAGATAGGAGCACCGTTTAAATCCAAACATCCAACCAAGACTGTCGCATGAAAACATTTGATTCCATTTCCAGCCCTTTTAAAATTGCACAGTGTCATCACTCTATAAAGTCTTTTGGCAGTCACATATCATTTTCATTTTCAAACATGGCTGCAGCCAGATGTTTGTAGATTTTATCATCCTGATCCAGCTTTGTCACCTTCTCAATCTCATAATGTGTGCTTCACACATAAGCCTACAATGTGGGAAGCATATTATTGCCGGAGAGAAATTTGTGTTTAATGTGAGAAATTGAAATAAGAGTAGAGGTTTCAGCTTTTTGCACTTTCCCAGCTTAGGCGAGCAAGAGGTGCGATATCCCCATCAAGATTTCAGGCCCAGTGAAAAGAACATTATATCACAGCAGGTGGTTCAAGGATCACATGGGGTTACAGTCCATGCCCGCTAAATGTTGGATTTTCATGTGGACTGCAGGGGATCCAGAATTTAAGATTCGAAATTTGAAGAGTGGTTCCCTGGACAGGATCCAACCCTGGGCAAACCAACGCTTTCTTTTTACTTGTTTACTTGCATGAAAACCTGGCAAACTGATAGGACAGCAAGACACCTGCATCGTATATGATGAAAGCAAAGTACTGAAATGGGGGCATCAACTCGTGCATGCTTAAAGTAGCTCAAGAGCAGGATTTTGAGCAAAGCACCCTTTACTGTAAATATCCTCACCTATCAGCAAATGGAGGATAGACTGGCATGTTTAGACTGATTAAAAGTAAACATGGAAAGTGCACTGTGCAAACTCAAGAACATGAAGGAATGATGTTACATGTCACAAGTGCGCGCACACACACACACACACACACAGCTGCCCTCTGGCATAATGGGCCTGCCACTGCAGTTACCTCATGGATTCCTCAGCAGAGAGCTTATTGTAATCCAACATGGGCGAGGGAGAGAGCGGGCAGTCAGCTGAGCCGCACAGGGAAATCTCCCTGTGATTTACGACTGGCACTCAATGGCCGATCTGTCCCCAGACACCACACCAATAATCCTTAAATAAGATTCATGGGCTAAATCTGGCTGGATTTGACTTTCCCATGGCTGAGACTGCAGATATACATAACACACAGACTCCTGAACAAAAAGGGCCGACGCTTTCTTCTTTCCAGCTGCTGTCTTCAGATATCCTTGGCCAATTTAAAAATGAAAGCAAGGGTGGAGCTCTATATTGCGACAGTGTTCTGTGCAATCTGCTCTGAGGATATTAACCATATACTGTAGGTGCTAGTAATCAAATATAAGGACTTGTGCATGTGAGAATAGACAGAGTTTAATATTAGTTCACAGTCATCCACTTTGACACTCGCTTACTCCCTCACAGTTACAGAGCGGCGAGAATCTTACCTTCCCAGGAAGCACTTGGGGAAGGTGGTGAGCTTGCGCTTCCGGTCCTTAATGAGGTTACCCTTGGTCATGAGGGGGTAGAGCTTCTCTCCCTTCTCTGACACCATCACCCACGTATCCTGCTCCATGCCGAGCCTCAGACCTATGCAGCAGAGGAGGGAGGGAGGGTGCAAAAACACCTGTCAACACTGTGGCGTTAATAATCTTTGCACTCAGCTCCTAGACTAGATGTGGCATCAATTACTAGCCGACGGAGTTTAATGTCTCCTAATTTCAGAAGATAATTAGCAGAGCCTTTCAGTGTCTGCACTTAATAGTCTTAGGCAGGGTTAATAGCTGACACTGTGAAGAGTTTATCTTGTAAACAAACTCTAAATGGGTAATACACTGTAGAAACAGACAATATGACGTCTTCACTTCATGTGTTTTCCTTGTAGGAGCGACAACCTGCAAATTTGTTTTAACACCCTCAAATCTGCTAGCGACAAAACACAGGGCTCACTTTTTCAATTACACAGGTTAAATGGTTCTTTATTGATTTTCTCAAACACAGCATGTGGCCTCAGTTCTTTGATTCAAGACAGATGCTAAGAAGAAAAAAGGCAAAGGCAAACCAACTGCATTAAAAGAGAACCGGCCCCCACCCTGATGCTGATACACTAAAGCGCCTTCTTACTTTTCCTCCGCTCCCTCTCTTTCATGATGGCCTCCAGCCACTCCTGCTTCTCCTCCGGGGTCTTGGCCATGCAGACGAACCACTTGTTCTTGGCCGTGTTGTGGATCTTCCAGCCGTTGTTAACTATGTTCCCGCTGCTGTGGTAGTCAGCTGTGAGGCAGAGGCAGAGAGCACAGACACGAGTCGGGCTTGACTAGTGTCGTAAAGTCCTCTCCGACAATCTATTCGACAATAGTGAATCCACTATTTTGGCTCATTTAGGCTCAGATTTCGCGTTTTATATTTGAAGGGTAGGGCCATCAATTAGTGGTCGCACTGATCGTGACACTGCTAACAGAGTTGATGGGAGGTCGCAGTTCATAGTAAACGAGTGTCACCGCATAAAACGCAGCATGAGGCACAAGAAGTAACACTAGGGCTCATGCAGGAAATGGACAAGAACAGACAGCCCATTATCTGATGAATTAAGGATTTCTTATACAGTGATGTGAGGTCTACTTTCCAAAAACAAAGTCCATTATTAAACAACTGCGAATAACGTTCGTAGTGCAAACACCCGCTCTAGACACATTTTTCGCAGCTCTAGTGACGGCCCCCATGGACCCTCTATTGAGTGCCTCATTGATTATCGTTCATATCCTTTAATGAGATAAACGAGGGGACACACATGCAGAAGAAGAGCCATCCATCAGGATTAATTACTTCTGAGTCTTCCAAAGACTCCCACTAGAGCCGATGGCTACTTGTGATTCACCACCTACGCTCAGATATAGATGTTGGAAATGAAATGAACTCTTGACCGTTAGCTGAATCTCCATCATTATTCTACTATTATCTCTAAGAGAATGTTTCAAATTCTTCCCCATCTGACCTCTGATTTTCTCCCTCTGAGGGTGTAACAAAAAGCAAACATTACAATCATCAATTAAATCACATCTAAAAGCATCTACGGTGTGGTGTCCTTTATATGGTATGCCTCGAGGGCGTTTTTCAACCTCAGGCAGTGTGTGCCTGGGAAAAAATCGCGGTGCTTTCATTACGTAGGAATCTAAGCTAAAATACTCCTGTCGCCCTGCATTTCAGATTGAGATCTCTCGCATGTGGTGCAGAACACCCAGTTACTGCACCACCGCCTACCTCACGTGTTTATCCTCCCTCTCTCTCTCCAGACCCAAACCCATCCATCTCTCACCGAAAACACCCATCTAGGTCTGCTGGAGAGGAAATGATGGCTTCTACAAATATAAATGATAATCAGTGGCTATGTGACGCCAAGAGACACAAGCGCTCAAGTTCACCAAGTACCAGCAGCAGCTCAGACCCAAGTAACTTTAGATGTCGAAAAAAAAAAAAAAGGTTTATAGGTTAATCTTATTTTTCCATCGGAGATCCAAGTATAAAATCACACAGTTATGCACCCGCTCAAGCCAAGGACTGTGCTGTGTGGATCGTAAACCCCTGCTGCCTGGAGAAAAACTTAAGAAAATGAGGATCCGCGAGGGAGCGAGCACAAAAAGCGAAAGAAACTCAAATTGCCGAAAAGAAACATTTATTGTATCCAAAATAAATGTTTCTTTTAACAGGACCACTCACCCGTGCCATCATCCACATTTTCCACCTCCATCACCTCGGTGTTGATTCTCCCTCTGAACAGGTAGCGAGGCCCCTCTGTGGCCGCCTTGCTGTTTTTTAAACGCCTTGGATAGAGAGAAGCGGCCACAAGAATTAGCCATGGCAGTTTAATCATTTCATGTTATCACTTACTGCATAATTAGTCGCACTCACTGTTCATTTAGGATTTGAACAAATTAAATCAGCTGATGTTTGTTCAAATTGAGTGACGAACAAGCCAGTTATTGAATTCAAGGTCAGAGCAACACATTTTATTTTCTTATCTTCCCTTTTCTTCCTTTAGTCAGTGAATGGATGTGCCTTTCTGTACTACCTGCAGACACTACACTGTGTACAACACATACAGTAAAAGGCAATCAACGCAGGTGGCAGCTTGGTTGGTGGTGGGTAAACAAAACAGAAACACGTACAATGGACGTAGCAGCATTGTTGGCAGCTACATCAGCAGCTCAGTGTGAGCAGCACATATCTGGCGGAATAAAAGCTAGTTTATGCAGAAGAACAACAATGGTCTGCGATCAGCAAGAGCTTCCTGACTCAACTGATCATAATAAATGTCATGTTATTTGGTATATGGTTAATATCCCCACCTGGACTAATCACATGTCCCCTTTACAAAACTCTCAAATCCTTTTCTCATGTGTCTCCTCTACTGCAATAACTTTTCTTAACTCCCTCCCAAAAAACTCAAATGCTTCCCCTTTTCTTTAAAAGAGAGTGAATTATTAATAAAGACCATGCTCTAAATGGTCTGCAGGAGTGCAAAGACGGGGGGAAATTTAAAATTAAATGAAACTACGTTTTTATTCTGTCTCTTTAAAAAGCACACACTGTACTGAGAATGGAAATTTGTGTTCTGCCTTGTGGAATTTGTCTGTAGAGTAATGAACAAAAGAGGGTCATGGCACCTGTTTTTCTTCTTGCAATAGACCAGGAGCTTGTCAAACAGGAAGAAAATCCTCTCTTGTATGTTCCCGGCTGAAATCTTCAGGAGGACGCCGTGCATGAGCATCTCTGTGCATGTATCTGTGATATTTGAGCCCTGCAAACGAACATATGGACAAAAAGGTCAAACAGACAGGGGAAAAAGAAAAAAGAGAGCATGAAACAGATGCTTGGACAAAAATTGAGACACAGGGGGATGCGCGAAAGAAGTTACTCAAACTAGCAAATAATCTTAATGTGATTTTTTTTTCTTTATCTAAAATAGGAAAGGGTCTATGCTACAGAAGGTTTCTACAAATCTCTATACTATTCAATGTTCACGCATAGAGCCTGAACAGGAGGAGGGGTTACAAAGCCCAGCCTTTCCTGTTCCTTCTCTCCGGGGTCTGTCAAAACACTCCCTGCTTCCTCAGAGCAGATTGCTGTGGGACTTTAAAAAACACGGCCGTTAATAGCGTCTATAGAATAACATCCCGTCCAGTCAAACTATGTGTTGCATTGTCGCGCCTGGTCCCCATATTGGGTCGGGGTTCCTGCTTTTCCCTTACCTTGCCTGCTCAGAGAATTTATGTACCACGTTTGATCGGCCCCTCAGAGCTAAAAATAACTCCCATGCGCACAGAGCCGGAAAATGTGCTAAGCATTTCCTCCTGCTGTAGACATCAGCGGTCCAAAAGCTATCCCGCTTTTTCCTTCCTTCTCTCCTCGCCCTTTTTCTTTTTTATCTTCCTTCCCTTCCCTTCCCTTCCTTTCAGTCTATTCCTCTATCTCTTCCATTCCTTCCTCTACACATTTTTTTTTCAGCCTCCCGCTCCTTTTAACTCCCCAGCCCATGACCAGATGTGAAACTAATTTGCAGACGGTGAATGTGTGCACACCAGACGTGCAAAGGCCAGCTTGTCTTGGTCACTCGAAGGGGCCAATAGCAACATCACACATGTCCAGACTGTAGAGCTGCATTTCCTTAATTAAAGAACCGACACTCCCCCTTTGTGTTTCATGCACTTTTAAGAGAACCCCCCTGCCCATTTAATTCTTTTGGAGCAGCCTTCTTTAGCTTTTCTTTTTCTCTGCAGCACTTTTCTATCACTCTTCGCATCAGTCGTGCTCCAAGCCAAAGCTCCACAGAGGGTGTAAAACTTAAGCAACACTTTGAACCCTCAGTCATCTGTTTCGTCTAAATTTCGATCCTCTGTTTTTATAATCAGACAACTGCCAGACATAACAACTGCGGGACAGGATGAAAAATTATGAACAACAAAGCAGGACATGCTGTTACTTGAGGAAAAAGTATGGTCGAAAAAGAAAAAAGTTTGTCAATTAGCTGGAGAGATGAGAGAATTTCACTGAAATTACTTAAACTAAAGAAGCCAAATAAAGCAAGCTTCGCAACTCCATCGGGTTTTAAGAATACTAATTAAACTTAAACAAGAGGACGGGATGTGAACTCAAACGCAACTGGAAACTACTATCCTTCTCTACAATTAACAGATTTCTATGGCACACAGTGACCAAACACAAACACTTGCAGCACTAACCAACTGGCAATCACCGCCCTGACAAATGCTGGCAGCCATTGCCATGGTGACCACGGAGTCTCTCCCACGCGAGGTGAACCTGCCAGGATGCCCCGAGGGCGGCCAGCTGTGGAGCAGGTCAGTGCTAACAAGCAATCAGGCCGCGCGGAGGAGCAGGAAAAACAGCAGCTCTCACAATCACCCCTCATCCCTCCATCCTTCCTCCAACGCCCACACAGAAATGCAAGATGCACTCGGCTCCCCGCTCCCTTTTTTCTCTTTCCTTTCAATTTTTCGCCCTCTCTTCTTCTTGGTTCCATCTCATTTACCCCTTGCGGAGCCTGGCGTACCGCAGCCAGAGGGTCCTGCTCCAGAATGAGCTAATGTTTACAATTAATAAAAGTGCTGAAGGGAAACCGCAGAGTAGCTGCAGCCAGGACCATGTCGAGTACAAGATTTGTCACCCCACCCAACGTGGAGACTCATTCAAATCACACTATTCTTAGATGTTGAACTCATTGTGTGTGTGTGTGTACGTGTATACAATTCACCTAAAATCTGAAGTGTTTACTCTGTGACCTAATATTGAGATTGTCAGAAGGGTTTCTGCCCAACTACTAAAACCATTAGCCTTTCTAAACGCCGTGCTAACAAATGTCTAATAAAAAAAACTATAACAACACTAATGTTGTCCGTGACCCTAAAACAACACATTCACAGGAACCTGAACATCTCTGTCACATGCTAGGAAGTCTAATCATGCTCCGCCATGTCTTGTCTTACTCATATCTGACATTCTCTTACTGGCTACACCTCAGTCGGAAGCTGTATCAGCGCTAGCAATGTCTCTTTGTCTGCGTGTGTCCAGGAAGCCTTTAGGGCCCGGGTCAATTACATAAGCATCACAGCCTCTTTCCTTACAAATACCGCCACTGTTTTCTCTTTCCATCTGCCTACTGACCCCTTATTAAGGCATCCCAGAACTCAGGAAGTGAACGAATCTAAAGGCAACCCTCCAGACCAAGAAGTGCGGCCCACCTGATGATTGAATCGGTCAAACATAAAGCAGGGATTTAACAACGGGCTCCTTCGGGCAGAAAGAATTTGGCCATTGTGAATAAAAGTCATTGTTCCCAGAGAGAACAAGAAAGCTTAAAAGGCTACAAAAGTCGCGCCACTTGGATTACTTGTTGAGTTCCTGGCATAGGGCTAAGTGGCTTTTAATAAGTCGTGACTTTGAGCGTTGGCGGAGGAAAGCTCAGCTGTGTGTTAACACCGACAAAAAAACCTACAGCACAGCATGAAGTCAATGCAGCCATTTAACTTGGAACTTATTGGATGTGATGAACTCATTCGACACAGTGTACACAGTTTAGTGGAGGCCCACCTCCCAGCCCTCGATGTGGGACTGCCATTCCTCCAAAATCTCCAACTTCTCCATTTGCCCCTTGGCTTCGTTGATGCTGGAGCACACAGCCTTCATCACCTGCAGGGACTCCTGCACCAGGGCGTAGTCGTTGTGCTTCTTAGGGGTCCTTTTCAGCAGCTCCTAAATATGTCACAAAGTCACACGCAGGAAAAAAAAAACGTGTTCACATTAATGCACCTGGACTGCTTTTGAAAGTAATAAAATCAAATTTGAGCAAATCTGGCTCTAAATCATAAGTTATGCAACATGAAAAGTGTGAAAGAAAAATATCCCATTTCCTATTATATATTTCTAATATTTCTCCATATTTGCTTACCTTCCAGTTGTTCCTGGGTTTAGTGGTTAAAACCCCTGCTACTGCATGCTACAGTCTAGCAAACGCGATTGCAATCTCTGCGTCTATAGACTAAACACTGTGTTTCAGCGTGTCAGCTACTATAGGGCTGATTTACACTGTTCTGGATATATTTGCAGCCAGTGATGGCTGGAGGAGGGAGCCCTGGCAGCTGGAAGACTTCAAATGGCAGAGCATCAGATTACCCCCTTATTATTATTACGTCTCTGTGCCTGTGCTGGTGGCTGTTTAGAGTACGCCTGGGTGAATTAATAGATCATAACAAGATGAATGAGATAGGACAGCTCAGATCACCAACTCAAACAAGCCTTTGAAAGTGTATTTCATTTCGCTCACATTTCACACTGGGAAATGGACATTTCAAAACTAACAACTGAGAGTGCAGGTATGAATGAGCCCAGTCAAAGCGTCTGAATGAGCAGCTGGGCAGGGGAGGTGATGATAGGTCTTGTGTTATTGTGCTGGGGAACTAAAGCAGAGACATGTCAGAATATGAGACCAGTGTTTCATTAGCGAGGGAGAGGTTGATGTGGATAGGATGGGACAGCCCTACCTAATGACTAGGTGGTGGCGAGGAGACGAGTAGAAGGTGCCCCACAGAGGTGGCACAAGGGTGTGGCATCTCCATAATACATGGTTAGCATGCACAGAACCAGACTCACTCTGAGCAGCAATGGGTACTTGCAGATCCTCTGAATAGGAGCTACCAGGTAACCCTCCAGTGGGACCTCCGTGTTTTTTCTGCCTCCCAGCAACATGCAGTTCTAGAGGAGAGGAGAGGAGAGGAGAGGAGGTTTAACAAAGCTAATGCTAGCTGGCTGTAACGCTCAGTAGCGGTCCAACATTTGACTTTGATTTAGCAGTAAATGTAATGATTTGCCAGAGAGCGGTGTCAGAGTAAAGGTCTCTGGCAATATATATGACAAGGGATGATCAGTAGTATCAGCAGTATTTCATAGTTCCTCACACTTCCTTTTGTGTGAGGACGGTGGGAGCAGAAAGGTCATCGTGTTAACTCACTTGTGAGATTTTATGATATCATATTTACTGTGGGGTGAGCAAAGATGTGAAAAATTATAGCTACAGCGATGTAAGAAATTCTTTTTCTAAACATTTAGGTAGTGGTCGTTTATGTACAGTTTAAACATCAGCGTTTACCACAGATACCATCGTACTTCAGCACGTTAACATTGCTAACATTTGCTGATTAGCACAAAGTACAACTGAGGCTGATGGGAATGTCATTGGCTTTGTCGTGAATTTGGTCATAAACATATTGGACGAATTGAACGTTTCACTGAAATGTCAGGGGATCATAAATGTCTGTACAAAATGTCATTTTCATGTTTTAGCCTGGACCACGGTGGTGAACCAACCAGCTGACAGACCAACATAGCCATCCTTAAATTTAGACATAAACTTTGCCTTCGATCAAAGTGACCTACATGTGGTGCAAGTGGTAGGTCACAGGTTATGAGGTCAACTGCTAATCTTCATTCTCACCTCCCTCTCACCTGAAATTTCCATGAGGTGCCCAATTACAGGGTAAACAATAAACCGGGCACACAGTAGGCCAAAGGTTTAGTGGAGGTTAGCGGATATCCCCACTATGGTCACAGCAAGGCCAGGGAGGTGAGCTGAGGTATATTAGCCCATAGCTAAGTGTGGGTTGGAGGGTAACACGAGACCCATATGGCTCTGATGGAAGGCCAGGTCACAGAAAGGACAAGGCCGAAAGGTCAAGGCTATAAAGACCCCATTAAAACAAAGTCAATTAATATATTTGCCTCCTCTGGCTTCCTAGATTAAAGCCACACATGGACAGTAAATCAGACACAGAGCTGTTGCAGTCACACTTCTCTGATGGTGTGTATAGTATGTGCATGTGTGTGTTTCATCTCTCACTGCATCAAGTGTTACAGTGTTAGGAAAAGGTCATATGCTTCACCAAAGAACCGGCCAATCAATACCAGTAAGTCTGTGGTCACAATCTGGTTCTTCTGGGTGTGCAGCTCTGCTGTAGATTTCAATTTCAAAGTGCTGTTTTTATGGGAGTCCTAGAACCTAAAAACAGCAAGGGTGGTGGTGTGTGTGTGTGTGTGTGTGTGTGTGTGCACATCACTCTGAGGCAAAGGAGTAAGGAGCGAGAAGTACTAGCATTACAAACTGTCAAAGCCGATGAGTAAAAAGTGAAAAATGTGACTGCAAAGAGCATCAAGTGAAGTGCTGTGAGAGGCAATGGAAAAGAAAAAGGCCGAACATTTTGACCTCACAAACACACACACACACGCTCAGTTTGGCGAGCCAGCGGTGGGGATGTAGTCATCTTATGTTCTAGCAACATGATGCTCCCCTGTGGACATGAAAGTCTCCAGAAGAGTGTTGGGACAGGAAGAGGGAGTCCACCCACACAAGGGGCAGAGTCACATCAGCTGACAGACACACTGGAACATAAAGTACAAAGTTTTACACTGTCCAGCTGCCGTGTGTGGGTGACTGCGTGTTTGTATGTCTAAGAGAGTGTGGTGGGGTTTTCATATGCGAGCAGTTCTCACTCGTTCGTATGCTGAAAGAAGGTCCTCGCGGATTTTCATACATTTTCAATTTAGAAACAAACAAACTGATTGTGCTGCTGAAGTGTGACTAAGCACTGCCAATGTCACACATGAATCTGCGCGCGTTCGTGGTGTGTTAACATGGATTGAAAACAAATACTCTGACTCGGCCGTGAGTACTAATATTCTGAGACTTCACTCTCCCAGACCCCCTCTCACCAGCAAACATGTCCGGACGCTCCTGATCTTATTGAGCTCCAGCAGCAGCCTCTGGGCCTTCTCGTGGTTCCCGCAGTATTCGTCATAAATCTGGAATCGGCTCCTCTGCAAGAGGAAGACATGGTGAGAAGGCTGCACGAGGAGCGCAAGGAACAAATTACAGCCAGAAAGTAAGGGAAGGAGGGCGGCAAGGTCAAACAGAAAAACGGGCGTCCAGAAATAAATTAAGCCTGATAGAGCAACACACAAGACAGAAACACTGACTAAAGAAATACAGAAAAATGAGAGAAAAGAAGGCAGATATGGTCATGTGTTCTTCTCCGCACTCTCCTCTCCATCATTAAATAAATAATGCATATTGTGTGCATGGGGAGGGGGGGGGCTCCAACCAGATCCTGCCATATGCCTTGCAGCCATATGACTGACAACTTTCCACCAAAGCTGTTCTCATGACATTCATATTCCATTGTCTTTGCGAGACAGCAGCGGGACCAGACCACACAGCCCTTAAATCACTCACTACAAAGTCAAACAGCAAAAATAGCACACTGTCTTCTGCCATGCTAATCTGCCTCAGAAGACAAAGCTGGTGATGTGGAGAGACATAACTGTCACAACAACAAGCGGGGGCACTTACAAAAACACAGCTTTATGATTATGCAGAGTATGCCCTTCTTCTTGAATCATGTTTACTAGGAAGTCAGTTTAATGAAGCCCCAAATAGAGTATTTTTGGGGGGGGCTGGGGACTGACTTTACTGTAGTCCAATAGGGAGGAGTGGAATCTTAAGACTGGGTGAGCCAATTTGCAGGCCTGGATCACAGAGGGATGTTGAGTGGTCCACTATCCAGCTGGCTGACTTACCTGTTTGTGTTTCTGTAGTAAAGTTAGATTGTGTAATTCTTTCTTGGAACTTTTAGAGCATCAACAAAATCACTACGGAGAATTCATTATCATTCATTATCCAAACCGCTTATCCCGAAGGGTCGCGGGACTACAGAGAAGGGAACTTTGAAAAAGCTGCAGAATAAAAGGAACAATGAATGTGTGCAAATTTTCATCTCTATGGACTCCGATGATCATTCATGGCTGAATTATGGTCCTGGGTCAACGGGTTTTCGGCCATGCTGTGAATTATATCCCATTTTCTGAGGTCATCTCATCGTAAACCCAACTATACCAGCTGCACTGCTAGATCACCTGTATCAACAACCGCCCAATACTACATCAGGGCCCTACTGGCAGAGAAGTTGCCTTAAGCCCAACAGAAGAATGGTAAGATTTACTAGACTTTAAAACCTATTATATGCCAGTGTGCCTCAAGGCTCTGCATCAAAGAAAGGTAATAACAGCGGTGAGAGGTATATCAGAGCCCTTTCAAACATATCACACATGTGCAGTCTCTCACCATGGGAAATCCAGAGCGATAAATTGACAACACGTGGTCTATCTTATCACTTTCAGCAGCACTCGTAGGCATGACAGCATTCGTGCTCTGATAGTAAAGTAGGAGAGACATTCTTCAGTATTATAGAGAACAGAGCTTGCATTGATGAATTGACTATATCGTATAAGAGCCTGGACAAGATGGTGACAAGGATGCTTAAAAAGGTGGTGAGGTGACTTTCAACTTGCAAGAGAGGAAGCATTAAGTAAAGGCAGCCATGCAGAAGCATGTGTTACTTACAAAGTGCAAGAAGCAGTGCCCGATTTCATGGTGAGCGTGAGGGTCAGGCTGGAGCAGCTCTTCCACCATGGACAGGAAGTCTTTGTGGACAGCCAGGAGCTCCTCGATGTTGGAGAACAAAACCTGAGAGAGGAAGAGGACATAAAGACACTGGATTGTCAAATAAAACAGTTTCCTTCCTCTAATGGTGTTCCTAAGATTGCCCGAATCAATACTTTGACATATGCTGCATTTTCGGGGCAGCCAGCAGGCAATACGCGAGGGAATTTATGGGGCGACAAAACAAAGAATGAGGTTTCTTTGAAATGGGCCTTTTGGCTTGAGATGTCTTTGATATTTGAATTTCAGACATTATTAGAGATATTTCAACAGAGGAGCTAATAAAAAAAAAAAAAGCAGCACATTTTTAAGATCTGTTATTGGAAACTTTCCCTTCATGTGGTGTTGACTTCTGCCCCCTTTTATGTCATTTCTGTGGTGATGTTAAAAGGACAAAACACATGCCGACTCTGGATGGAGAAAGAACTGGCGAAGTGAAATCAAAGCATGAAAGCCAGAGGAGTCTTTCAAGGGTGTTGCGAGGCAAAAAAAATATTCTTCAGTGGTTCTGAGAACAACAAAATAAATAAATGAATAAAAATCTGGTACAATTTCATCAATGCATTTCTGCTCCAGAGGACTGGATGTCGTTCAGCTGCTTGGTGACGTCACGGCCCGCTGCTGCTGCCCGACCCCCACAATGACCCGCGTTATCCAAACCTGTACAGCATGTTCCCAAACAAAACATAGCATAGATACACATATTCCAAAACACAAGGCATGCAGTAAATATCCACCGAATGTGTATTTATCTTCAGGAGTAAGCAGGCTCCCCTGAAACCGTCACGGACACATTCCCACTGTGAGAGAGAGCATCCTTTATTATCCTCCAGCCAGAATCATTTATAAATAGACTATATTTACAGCTGCTTCCTGGATCGCCCACCATTCCTTTCTCCATTCAGAACGTGCCTATTTTAGGTTGGAACAGCACCCCCAAACAACCGACCCACTTCATTTTGTTTCCACAGCAATTTCCGGTCTATTCGTTGGAAATAAGCTCCGTACGTGGTGTTTGAGTCAATTGCCCTTTATATTTTTCCAATTCTTAACTACGCAACCCCATAGCTCGCAGATTGACACTCCTCACCTTAACAGTTTCCTCTGTGATGTTCTTGTCGATTTTGGTGGCAGCGTACTGGTTGAGGCGATGCAGAAACACCTGAAGCAGAGCAGCAGAGGAAAGCAACAGTTAGCACTTTTGAACCGGGCCCCAGGATCAAATTACGCTGCGGCGTCCAATCGCTTGTACCCTTAAAGAGACTAATAGGAGACTAGGTTTGAGGCTTTGTGTGCAGCTGCAACACTTGGCTGCCAGAGCACACTGGTGTCCATCACAATAGAGACCTGATACGCGCGAAACACAATCTGTGCACTGGATGAGAAAAACATAATGATTGCAGCACAAGGTTTTTCAAAGGCGATGTCAAATGGCTGAGGATGGGAGTTGGAAAGGCCGATAGTGTGTGAATCGAGATGGACGGGAGGTGCTCTTACTTTCTTCGGCCCCGGAGGACGCTGGTTCCCAGGCTGCTTCACTGCACAAGGCCCCCCGACAACCTATTTAATGCTTCGGGGCACTTTGTGAGAATGGCAAATAAAGACGGTGTGCCTCAAATGTATTTGTAAAATGTGACTAAGGAGGAATTAGTCATTTTCTGAACTCTGTCAAAGGCAGAGCTTTTAAAGAAGAACACATCCATCAACACCCGACAAGAATCTTTATGTTTGTGTGTGCGATGCTCGGAACACAGTTTGGGCAGGCAGGAATCTATCTTCAGTAGAAAGCGCTGCGGAGAACAAATTGACGGCGTCACACTTTTGATCGATGTCTGTAACGCGCTTCACGTCAGGGAGGCCGTGACGAGATCCGAGGCATGTCATGATCTGTCTGTGTGAATGGTTGTGTTTCCTGTTTTCTGTTGATGGTCTTGTGGTTTACAGTATTATTTCTCCTGTGTTTGACTCTGTGTCCTGTCTGAGCCTGAGCCTGTTCCCCTGTGTTCACCTGCCGTTCATCCCCTCGTTAGTCTCCTGTGTATTTAACTGTGTTCAGTTCAGTGGTTCCTTGTTGCGTCATTGCTGCATGTTCGTCATGGTGTGTTTTCTCTGGATGTGCCTTGTTTCACCCATCACTTCACATTCCTGCCCGCCTTACCGGTTTGTTAGTGTATTTCAGTTTCTTCAATAAAGCACTTGTTCCACCCGAACTGTCTGCATTTGGGTCGCCCTCCTGCTGCATGATGCCACGTCATAACAAGGCAAGGCTTAAAAATCTAAACTTTCATAAAATATAAAGCACATGAGAAGTGGCACTGAATAGCTCGGCGTTTTAGCTTCATCAAACCTGATGTGAAGCAACAACAACAGCATCCCCGGTGTTCATATTGCTGTCAAATTTGAACGAGAGCAAGTTTAAGCAGCAGAAATAAATGTCGCTGGCGTAACATCACAGAAACCCACTGGGTTTTACTATTTGTCACGCAACTAACTTTATTTATCCCCCAAATGACATAAAAGGCAGTAAGATAAAAGCAGAGATCTCTAAGTAGAATAAAGCGTGCACTTGTGTTTTATTATGCCAAGCCTGTCTGCTAAAACACGGTGGTGGGATTCACGACACTGGTAAGATAAATTAACCAAATAAAAAAGAAAAGTGAGGCAACAAAAATGTTATTTTAACCAACAGATTGATTCCAACTGTGTCAATCACAACATCATTTAGAAAGCAGCGTTCCCAGAATGCAGCGGGGCTGTCGAACCAAAAACTCTGACTTAATCAATGGCCTGTCACTGATCACACCCGTCTTCCTCAACACAAAACCGTCGCAACATGACAGACAGCATAAGGGGCCCAGAGACAGTGCTACAATACAGCACGTTCTGACGCAGAACGACACTTCAGCAGCACATAGCAGCTCCGTAAACACGTGACCAACAGGAATCGAGCGCCAGACTGAAAGGCAGCGTGATGCATGCAGTCGCTGTGAGCGCAGCTAGAAGTTACATCTGTCTTTGCAGTTGACCCTGACCACGGTCATCCCTTTATCGCCCCGCTGTCGCCCGGTGCAGCCCCACGGCAGGCCGCCTGACCTGAGCAAGCTAACACAATGCAACTGTAAAGCGTGGAAACAGCTTACTTTAATGAGCAGACGAGCCGCGACTTATTTCTTGACACCGAGGTCTAAGCGAGTGGCTGTGACTACAGTGAGCTTATTAAGTTTCGCTTGATTAATTGTGAACAGATGGAAAGGTGGTTTGGCTAAGTCAGTGGTGAAATCTCAATTTCGGGCTAATTACAAAGCCAGTTCTCTGTTTAAATAAAAAACCCAAAAAAACAATCTGACGTGAGAAAAATGACTGAAATCATCTTAATCACATTGCACTGACGTCAAGCAACACTTCAAAAGGAACTGTATAAGTGTATAAGAATCTGGGCTCGTGGTTTGGAAAAAAAGGGGGCTTAAATAATCAGCCTCTTTGTTGTAGGCCAACTCCACGCTGATTACCATTCTGTGGCTGCCTTGCCTCACAACTCTGCCACTCACACGCATTAGCATCTGATTAGCAAGTCTAATATGTACAAACACGGCGCGGACCTCGACAGGCCTTCCTCGCAGAGACCTGACAGGGCTTACAGTACAGGACCGCAGCTGAGCAAACGATGTGCAAATTTGCATCAAGAAACAGCTTCCTATCGTTTCAAACATGGGCTCATTAGGGAGTCTATCACTTCAGATTTAATAATGAAGAGTCTATTCAACAGGGAATAATCACTATATCTGCAAAACACTAATTATATCTACACTATTATATCTACAGCTACTGGGGGGGGGGTGCTGCAAAACAAGGGGCCACACTGCAGATGCTTATCAGTAAACAACAAAAACACATGGCATAGTGAGTGCAAGGACTCTAAATCTGATTGGATGGAGATAATAAATTATGCTATCATGCAAACGATAAGATGTTTTGTCATAAACGTGATGGTGTAAAATTGGAAACATCTTTCATGCGGTTTCCAAGGAAAGTATGCCACACAGAAAACAGATTCGGCAACATTTGAAACTGAACAATTAATTTGAGGCGCTGTCCTATTCTTAGAACTGTGGACAGTTTGGGCTCGATTTGTGGAAACGAACATGCCTCTTCCGAAGAGACCGCCAAGACCGCCTTGTTGATGTCGCTGAGGGATTAATCCTGGAACAGCTCCACGGACAATGAATGGGAAGCTGACTGGATTTATGGGCACAGTAACATTACCCGGGGTGACTGTGAATGGAAGCCCATTTCCTGCTTTGTGCAGTACCTGACAGCACTGCAGTACATAAAATGCACAGCTCATTTGCAAAAGCCTAAATGTATTGCATTTAAATCTAGCATTGCATGAGTTATCCAAATCCAGGATTGTAATTCAGAGTCAGTGGAGCATGCATCAGAGAGCAGCATCTTATGAGAATTGTCTTATTATTGTCTCATGAGAAAGTGTCTATAATGATCCACAAACCAAATATAAGGGGTGACTTTTACAGCAAGTTACAAGCAAAGGCATGAAGAAATGTAGCTGAAGAAGCCGTGAGTCCATTTTTAAGAAACACATTCCCACCATCGTCCACCACGGTTGCCGTCTTTGTCCTCATCCTCAGTAACGACCAGCTGAATTCCAGAGGGACACATCTTGTTCCCTAGGACTGGACGTGTTTTCTAGCAGGAATCCACCGTGTCTGGGCACAGGCCACTTCTGAATCACAAGCAGACTTTGCAGTCGCATTGTAAAGCTCAGAAAGGAGCTGTTGGTGATCCATGTCAGGCTTTTCTGTGACCAGAAACGGACAGACATTTTGGACCGAGCAGAAAATGCAGAAGAATGTAAGTTTGTAAATATGATTTGAGGTTTAAAAAGTTTATTCTTTATTTCTTTTTTACCCATGGCGTATTTCTGAGATGCTCGGAAAAACGATGAGGTAATGCGATGAGCTCAGAAGACAAAGAGGACGAAAGAGTTGGACAACAGCAGTGATTTTCTTACAGTGTTCTTTCCACTGGCCATTCAGGGAAAGTTAGACTGATCTCCAAAATGGCATCCACTCACCCTCACAAACACACACACACAGACACATCACTCATTTGGAGCGTGTGAGAAGCCACAGATGCATTTGTGTTTGGCAAGGGAATAAAGGAGTAGCTAAGACATTTTCCTTTCTACTTGTTGGACAGACACTACACGCGGTTTCTATCCTTAATCATGTATCAACAGCATCCAACAAGAAGAAAAAAAAAAAGAAACTCTCCCAGAAAGTCATTTTGTTCCCTGAGGCCCAGGTATAATCACCTGGATTGTCACTCTGTTGGCTGAGGGGGGTTCTACACATTAAAACCCCATTAAAGGTTTCATTATTACACAGAGCAGACGGGCGTGATGAATAGATTGGTGGATCACTGCATGTGGCCCTACCTGCTATTAATCAACACAGGCTCACATGCTGTCAGGCAACAGCAGCGGCTGTGACGCAGTAATGCTCTGATTTGGAAAAAAATTAAATAAAATGTAATAACCTGATCTTTACTGTCACACTACATGTGAAATCAGGTTGAGGCAGCAGACCTGCAGGCCACATGATAGTCCTTCCCATCACTGGTTCACTATGACTGAGCAGTTGCTTGGACAGACTTGGGAAACTGCCTCAATCTCACATGAGTGACAGCTCACTCAATAACTGCCGTTTGCTGAAATATGCTGTTTGCTCAGGAGTACGGCAGTTCAAATTACACCCAGCATCCCCTGTACTTCATTGTCATATGGAAAAGGACAGGCAGAGGGATAACAGACTGGCTGGAGGGCTGTTTCCATGCCGACAACGGTGTGCGCTGAGCCAACCTAGTTCAGGACACTTTGTGAATGGACATTCACCAGATTGGAAAGCTACAATTGGCGGAAGGCTGGCCACTCCCCCTGTATATGTTGATCTCTGTGTCAATGAAACAGATGAATCACAGCAGAGGAGTTTGGCAAAAACAGATGCAACTTGCTTCCTCAATGACGTGAATTAACAATGAAATAACAAGAGGACAATGATGGACATTCTTGCACTTTTAAATAAAGCGTGTGTACAGTATATTTGCCAAGCCAGGAGCATGTGCTTGTGTAAAAAAAAAAACAATGCTATAGCGAATGTGAAGTGAGTGGACACGAGAATAAAGGAAGTGCAAGGGGAGAAAAAGCATGTCGTTCATCACGTTACACGCCCGGCAGAGCGGGCTGTGATGGGAATGAAAATCCCATCCGGAGTGGAAAAGAGCGCTAAACAGATCCAAAAGAGCAAAACAATGCAGCAAATTGCTTTGATTAAAACAAAATAAAAAAATCCCAATGTGCCACAGAAATGAGTTTGAATCGAGTACAAAGCTAGTCTCTGACATCTGCTAATGCACTCAAGTTACAACTACTGGAGGAGTGGGCAGGAACACGGGGCGCTTTTTGATGTATAACATGCTACCATTTTAGGTCCCCGTGAATCGATTGGTTCAACACCATGCTCTCCCTGAAAATTAAAAGTACTGAAGCAGCTATATTAAAAAGGAGCAACAAAAAATAAAGAAGAAAGAAATGCCATAGTGCATCTGTCAGCACAATTGTAAAACCTCTAATGCTGCCAAAGTTCACTTGCTTTCGCTATGATGTGGGATCTATTGCTGACATTTGAAAAACGTCCAACCTGGGTTCATTGGCACTGGTATACAGTATAAACTCTGGAAGAATGAATAGGCCTTTCTCTAAGTCTATTGGACGTACTGGCTCTTTTGTCCACTGATGATTCACTGATTTGCTTTGTTGTCACGACTGAAGAGCTGGCAAACAAACACACAAACATCCTGTGCACAGGAGAATGTTTCCACCTTGTATTATATCTAGTATGTAAAAAAAAAAAAGTATAGGGTCATTACCGCACGCATGCACGGGCATTTCAATGTTTTCTAATCCACCATCTGTGAACGAATCAGATGCACTCTTGTTAACAAATGAGATGAGACAAAGACCATTCAAAGCCAGAGATGGAGACACAAACAACAGCTCCGCGCAGAAAAGCCCACTGTAATGAATCACTAGACTGTGAAGGTATGCTCATTAATGCAACAGTCTTTCTGAGTGTGTGTGTGTGTGTGTTTCTCTGTCATATATCGGTCCCCCAGGATGGCAGACAGAAAAGTAAAAGCACTGTGATAACAGTTAAAAGACAGCAGGCAACAGGTGTGCCAGCAGCTTGGCGCCCTCAGGCAAGCTCTCGAAACACCTGAATCTCTGGATTTGCTGTGTGTGTGTGTGTGTGTGTGTGTGTGTGTGTGTGTGTGTGCGTGTGTGTGTGCGTGTGTGTGTGCGTGCGCTGGTGAGAAAATGAGAGAGCAGCAGAGATAGATGGAGACTAGGCGGCAGATAGAAGAAACAGATAGAATGGAAGTACAGAGCGCGAGGAAGAGAGAGAGAGAGAGAAAAAAGAGAGAACCTTGTTTGGCCTTCTTCTTCTTAACGCGACAACCCTGGTGCCTTTGCTGTACTTCCTGCACAGAGGAACTGCTTTTAAAGCGGAGTTCAACATTACGGGGTTAAGTCTCCCGCACAGAGGCCTCCAGCACACACACACACACACACACACACACACACACACACACACACACACACACACACACACACACAGACACCAAATTCCAGGCAAGCAAAAACTGATTCTCCCCCAAAAAGGCCTGACAGGAGACAGTCCGTCTCTGATGGTGCACACAGGGGAACATCCGAAATGAGAGAAAAGGCTCTTTGTACTGATTCTCTCCCATGAGCCAGGCCCCTTCTGTCTTCAGCAGGTCCTGATGACACCTCCAGGAGTCATCCTGGGCTTCCCATCCTCATTAGGCCTCTGGCTAGTTTCCCCAAACAGGCTAATTTCCCTCCACTGGGAATGAACTGTATACAGGAAACAGACACTATAAATACGTTGGGGAATGTTAACATGTCTATCTCGGGAGTGGCCATTAAGGCTCATCTGCTCCGCTCAATGCAGGGTCTCTGGTTTTAATTAACAACGGAGGACATAGTGTGTATTCATCTTGCAGGTTCTTCTTGTGAACAAGAGCTCATCTGTCTTCGGAAGCCTCGCTTTCTTTTTAAAAGTTAGGCAACCCGCTTGAGCAGCAGGTAACTTCCGAAAAAACAAATACAATTCTGTAGATGAAGACGCCTCATGCAAGACAATTAGACATAGTTATTGGAACACCGTTTGCCGTTTGAGGACATGCCTGTTTTGTGAGCAATGCATGAAAAACCAAGCAATGTGTTTTAAGGCATCTCCAAGAGCTGACAGCTGAAGTATTTTCTTCTTCTTTGATGTTGTTCTTGTCCTTCCAGCGACCCTGGCACCCAAGGCAATACCTAAACAGCTGGAATGAAGCAATTTATTTAATGAATATGCCTGTGTCCAATGTCTGCGCCTCACTCTCGGTGAGCCACTTGCTCTTCTGACAGTTGGGAGTGAAATGAGCACATGAGCATAAAATGATGCTTGTGGTCATGTCCGTGTAAACTGAATGCTGGGCAGGCTGTGTGTCTGTTCAATTTCACGATCCCGGCACGCTACGTGGCAGGCAGCTCCGGTGCATTGGGAAGCTCTTTTGACTTGTGAAATTGGATATTAAGCGGCGAGGCCAGTCCAGCAGATGAGAGTTAGTCTTAAGTGAACAATCCTGCCATGACCCCCCCCCAGTCTCCATGGGCAGGCCAACATTACCCACTGCTAGCTGGTGATTCGGTTCAGAGCCACACACACAGCAGCACCTTGTGTTCTTCTGCAAGATGACTTAGCAGAATCATCAGTCTCCCAATCTGTGGCACATATTCTGAGGCATGACCGTCACCCAGACTGCTCATTACAGTTTCAGGCTTCCAAATCGTCCGCTGCAGAGTCAGCTTCTCTCACGCACAGAACCGGACGCTGTCAATGGAGAATTGAACAACTACCTTGCCAGTTTCTCACCCGACTCTCACCCTCCCCAAGCACAACTGTTGCGAGCATGCCCACCCGTACAATACCCCCTCCTAACAGGGTTCTGCTCGTCATGCCCTCTTTCTGTCTGTGAATGGCCATTGCAGGAGGCACCACGCCAACATGGCTGCAACAAAGTCCACTTATTCTTTCAAAATAAGCAGGAATGGAAACCACTAATTACTGTACATTACTTCTTTTAATGTAACGGAGTAGGTTTTTTATTAGCGTACTATTTTATAGAGTCTGTAGTTTCCTTTTGACTTCTAAGTGTTGTTGGTAACAAGACAGATGTGCACTAACAGCTGTCTGAAAAAAGAAAAAAAAAAGTAACTGATTAATTTTGTTTAAGGACTTTATTTTGACATTTTTAATAGAGTTTGCTACATCGCATCTGGCTTGTTGAAAAAGCTATCTAAGAAAATAACATCTCTGTGAGCTGAATCAATCATTTTATACAAAAAAAATGGATCAGATCACTAAGTGTAATGTGAAAGTGACTCCAAGTGGTGAAACCATAATTAGTCAACATGTAACTGTTAGCTATAATATCGCGATATAAATAAATTAGCTGATGTAGTGCTATACAAATAAAATTCAATTGACCACATTTGCCAATAACAACTTTATAAGGTGATGTGAATGTTTAATTTCCATTAGGGTCTGATGTAGAAAGGCCAGTTTAAGATTTAAAAGTGTACAGTGGAGGCTCACTCATTATCTGTCAGTCAAACAAGGTCCAGTCGTTGGTACTAAAGAGTCAGGGACAAATAGTTTCAGAAACCGAAAATGAATGGAAAGAGAAAGGGAAAAAAACAGACATGAAAAGGATGTGTGCGGACAAGGCATGCTTAGAGACAGAGAGACACTTGTCTAACACACAGAGCGTCTATAGCAAACCCCGTTCAAGTGCTTAATTAAATAATATGGAGTAAAGTGGAATTTCCCATCCTGTCTGGCCGCGGCGGCTCTGGATGTTTGTGGATTCCCAGAAATGCAGGACAGACAGAGACATTAATGACATGGAAAGTGTGAGTTTAAACCACAGAGACAGGACATGCAAATTTGTCTAAACATGCTCTGAGGACACTTCATCAAAAATGTTGTAGTTAGATTTAACAAATGTTGAAGCATCTGCACTGCAGAGTTTGTGGGACACTTTATGATACCAAACCACATGGTTTATTTTACAAACAATAACTTTAATTTGGCTAGTGAGCATCAGACTAGCATTGACTTCATTTGTAAACATACTGTCATTTTCCAAGTGGCATGCAGAATGATGGCAACGCTGAATACAGGCATGTTGTTCTGAGCAAGAGTGTGAGTATGTCTCTGTGTGTGTGTGTGTGTGTGTGTGTGTGTGTGTGTGTGTGTGTTCCCTGCGGCAGAGCATGCCAGCTAAAACACAGGCCCCCTTGTGATGATGACCCCTTCACACCCAACGAACGTCCTGACAAGCGTCCACCGTAGTCCCGCCACTCTTCTACTTGTCGCACGTAAGCACCATGTGACCCAGACAGCTGGCACTGGCCAAATCAATGGCCGCCTTCTCCTCTGGGAACCACCTCTGCCTCCTGAGCTGAATCCACTCGATGGATTCAATGCAGGAGTCCTTGTGGCCCTGTCGCCTACGCGACACAGCTCCACGTTGCCAAGTGGGCATCTGTGGCAAAACTCTCCTTTCCCTGGCCCAGTGGAGACAGTGGGGGAAGTGTGTGAGTGTGTGTGTGTGTGTGTGTGTGTGTGTGTGTGTGTGTGTGTGTGTTGAAGCAGGAAGCTCGCAGCACAATGTAAAGACTGGGAGGGCCAGGAAGGAAGGAAATTCTGCTTGAAAAATGGCCTCTCAGACAAAAGCAAAAGAACCTGCTTGAGGTATTTTACCGTTTTTTTAACACTGACCGAAAGAAGGCCTAAAAGGCTGTAACCTGCTGCTGTCGTAGGCAAGACTAGACAAATGCAAAAGAAAGGTTTGTGCGTCTGTAACTAACACTCAACTTCTAGTTGCAGCAGCAGTTTGGTGGAAAGGAACCCACAACCCGTGCACACAGGTAGAGCTTGATTGCGGTTTCATTTTTTTTGAAACCGCAATCAATTTTTTTCCCATCCAAACAAATAGTTCAACATTTTGAGAAGCTGAAGCTACAGCCAGCAGCTGGTTATCGCAGCTTAGCGTGAGGCAGCTAACAGAACCTGCCTAGCAGAACGAGGGATGTGCGCGGCCATATTTCTTGGTTGGGGTGTTGGTTAGCTGATGGTCCAACACCGAGATTAACACACAGAACAAGAACCTAAGAAACAGCCATTTAAATCAAATTACATTAACGTTCGATATCATGTAATTCTCCAACTGGTAATCACATTTAGTACATCTAGGAAATTGCTAAACGTTTTTGGGTGTTTTTTTTATTTGAAAAGACATGAATGGGTAAAATATTGCACGGCGTGTAAAACACAGCAGCAGAATTGCTCAATGGGAAGATGAATGATTATCCCACTCAGTGTTTTTATTGACGCGGGACTCGAATTTGACGCAGAAAGCTCTGCGGGGCTCTGTCGTCGCAGAGCTAATCCTCCCTATCATGCATCTTCAGGCTGGCTAAAAGACAGATTTTGCTTTAAGCTGGGGTGCTAAACAGGTTTACGCACACGCATATCATACATGTCTACTGACACCGCACATTCAAAATTAAAAAATGCACAACGCAATCCATCCAGACGGAGATAGAATTCATTTACACTGGCCGCTTGTGTGATATTGAAATGCAAGTGAGCCGCATTCTCAGTTCGGGGGGGGCCTTACACTGGGGACAGACACGAGAGAGAAGCAGTCCGTGTTCTCCGAGACTGGCCTAATCCAATTAAAGAGAGTCAAGGATAAACGCATATCACCGCTCTTCCAAACACACGCAAACACAAAGAACAGACAGAGTTGTGTCTATGTACATGGAATAAAGCTAAATTAAATCCTCTATAGGATCCTTCTGGACAGCGATGGGGAAACACGCAGCTCTTGCCAAGTGGGGATCATGATAAATAAGTTCACATAGAAAGAAAGTGGAAAAATACACTTCTAGTCAACATCACTGAGCGGTCGCCCTCTGGTACACGTTGGTGTAAGACAAGAAAGAAAGTGAGACTAGAGGTATATGAAATGGTAGAGGGGATAAGAGGCAGGTGTGATGGGGCCATCGTCAGCGCTGAATAAAGGAAGTAACTAAGGAACAAAGAAGAGCGTGATCAGGGCAGACACAGCAGCCTGCGCGAACACACGCCGCTCTCTGTGGACTCTCTGTGTGCAGCCCATTGTGGAGACACGCTAACGCGAGCAACGGTAAATGGCCACGGACGGACGGGCTCCACGCACTCAGCCTCGGCATCACGACAAGCCAGTCCCGACTCAGCAGCATCATGTGAGCACACAGAGGAGAGTCTAATCTGATCTGTCACATAAAAAGCTATTTGAAAAAAGCTTAGCAGAATCTGTCCCAAGGGGCTGTATCACATGGTACCAGTCTCATTACAGTAACATCTCTTTAACGCAGCATCTCCTCCTGCTCCTCCAACACATCCAGGCAACAGCTCTTTACATTTCTGGCTTTCTGACCCCTAAAACCACTCTGAGTAATATACTACAGCTAAGTATTTATAGTTCAATTTAAATTTATAGTTTCATTTAGTATTTATTAAAAACAAAAAGTGCAATAGCTTATTTTTGCATCCCCCCCCAACATAAATAGTACATGCTTCCATATATAGCCTGACGCTGCACACACACACACACACACACACACACACACACACACACACATAGTGCACAAGCTTGTGTTTTCGCTGTTTACACATTGTTGTTTGTGTGTTCAGCCTCTTCTGTTCCTGTTTCCATCAGAACACAGGAGGGAGCTGGAAATGTACAGATTAACAGGCAGCAAAAGTGATAGGAACAAGAGGTCGTGACCTTTGTCTGTCCGGAGCATACGAGGCCCTCTCATCACGGCCCCCCTGACCGGACCTCCTGCAGGACTGGTCGCATCCAGCAAAAATAAAGAGAACTTCTTGGCCTGACTGTCCGCAGCCAAGATGTAAGCAAATCAAAACCCTGCGAGAGACAGAGAGATGTGGAACCTCTATATACAAATACACACACACAACTGAGCACCTGGGTTTTTAACAGCCGGTAAACGATCCTTCTTAGCGGCATGCTTTCTCTGTTGGGTGGATTTCCCAAATTCCTGCATCCATTTTCAGTGAAAAGGCCCTACTGGCTTCAATTGATCACCAACAGGAAAATCATACGCAGCAGTATGGGAAAGGTGCGAAAACACAGATGCAATATTTCTTGAATTTCATCCCTTGATGATCCCAATTTCTCATTTTCGGTTCAATGCACGCAAGAGATTAAAAGCGTTTTAAACATTGCACTCTGTGGCTACTTCGTAGTTCAACAGGCTTTTGTTGCGGAGAGGAAGGCAGCAGCTGAGGGACCACTTAATGCTCTGCAAAGCTCTTCGGAATATATTAAGTTAACTTGCGGCTCAGATCTCCCTCCAGAATCAGGACATGAAAGGTTTCCTCCATTGTCCCTTCTTGCATTCTCTCTCCTAAGTGCTTATCATGCAAGCACATGGCTCTCAATGTCTCTCTATCAACAACGAACAATGGCAGAGAGACTAAGTAAAGTATTTCGTTTGACACAAAAAAAATCCTGCAGAACGGCATACACCTCATTAAAGTGACCGTTTACATTATGTCTTGATTTGTTCTCCTCATTCAGACATTTCTAAGAGTGACTGTCATTTTATTGGCTTGTATCGGTCCAAGATAAACAGAAGTTGTCCACCGCCGCCCACTATTTCTAGCTATAATTGTACATTATGTAAGATAGGCCTGAGCTATCTCAGACAGCTTCCCTGGAAGCCTTCCTCTCACTCTCAGACTACTGCGGAAGTTCAGCATATGCGGTGTAAAAGCCGACGCTTTAATCCAAGGAAAGTCAAATTTAGACTTTCCAGAAGTGACACCTGCAAGATGCACTCTGCATATTTTCCCACGAGGGCTAAGGTACAGCCGCACAATAGGGTCAGACTGTCCTGGGCCAAACGGCACTAATCATCCTTGTTGCACGTGTTGTTTTGCACTACTTTACTAAGAGTAAAGTATGTGCGAGGTGCATTGTGTTTGGGTCCCACGGATCAGCAGCAGCAATCTCTGCCCTGCTGTTTGACTTCGGCTACTGGCCGGAGCCTCATTGTTCCCCAGCATTTCCTAACCTCGGAGGAATTCCTCCTCCAGGAAATATGGTTTACAAGAGACGGCACCAAGCCCAGCTACTTGCGGACACCACCCCGACCCCCCTCTTCCCCCCCACCCTTCACCCTCCTGGCAATATCTACTGTGCTATCTGCTCTACCCTTTTCCCTTTCACCCCTCTAGCAATATCCCGTTCAACCCTCTCCCTGCTGGTTCTCGGAGTTCCCTGGATTACCCACACCAGACGCGCAGAGGGGGGCCGGGTTGTTCTCCATTCTGACCTCTAGACACACAGAACCTTGTGCGGTTAGTAACCGGTTCTAGTGTAGCGGTAGAGGAAGCGGGGGAGGCAGGCTTGTGTTTGTGTCTGATCAGATGAAAGTCTTCAAAATGACCCCCCTCCACAGTAGGGCTGTCTTTGATCACCCTGAATAACATCCATGATGCTCCCCAGGAAACTCCCTGATGATAAGACAGTAGATAATAACAACTCTTTGTCTTCTTCTCTCACTTTCTAGCTTCTTTATCGTCATCATCTTCCAGCTCCATCAGCTATAACTCGCAGCTACACCAGCAATAGCTATCGTTCACTGTCAGATCCTCAATCTGATGCGTCAATCCCTAACTTTCCCGAGCCAGAACAGAGTTGCCTTGTAAGGATCATTCCCTTCTGAAATGAATCCCAGTTCCAGCACTACAGGGGAGATGAAGGAGGGG
Organism: Gadopsis marmoratus; assembly: GCA_036023855.1. Classification (NCBI taxonomy): domain Eukaryota; kingdom Metazoa; phylum Chordata; class Actinopteri; order Centrarchiformes; family Percichthyidae; genus Gadopsis; species Gadopsis marmoratus. The sequence continues at coordinate 50,169 of JAVQJF010103420.1, forward strand.
TGGCTGCATTCCCTAAACCCCCACCGCCAGGACAGAGGACACATTCCCTCATGCAATCACCTCCTCCATTTCTCCAGTGAGTCCACTTCTAAGAAATGCCAGAGAGAGTTCCATCCCCTCCCTGGTCTCTCTGTCCTCCATTGGAAACATCTGGGCGGTGGGAGGGAGGTCAGGGCGTACACACTCATACATGTGGTCTGGGAAACAGCGCGCTTAATGACACACAACACAGTGCCCCTTCGACCCGACTTCCCCTGCAAAAGTTCCCATCACACCGAGAAGCTGACACTGCTGAGAAAATATGACGGAAGGCATCCAAACCCACGGTGTGTTGACTGCAAGGTATTTCGCTTTTAACATCTGCAGCCGCAGCGTCCTTTGTCAGATAAAACAGTTAGAATACTTGATTACCGATCGTATACCCTGGTTTAAACAGGGGACAATTCCAAAGTTCCCTCCCCCCACTGTGTTTGAGGTTCCGTGTTATTTTGTTGTAATGCCATTAAGATGACAGCACGTCGTTCCTGTGTTGCAGCAACCAAGTGTTACGCTCAGTGTGTTGCCAGCTGAGTGCCAGTGTCCAGTGGCTTTCATTTGAGTCCACCTGTGCCGTCCTTGGCAGAGCTGCCCACTTCTGGATTTGATCAGAAGTTGGCAAAGGAAGCAGCAATATGCACTCTCACTGTATTCTCCATGCCGTGTGGGAAGCGGGGTAACCATATGGACGGAAGAGTGATACTGTGCAGCACAAGTTGCAAGCCTGGATGTGACAAAGCCTGTGAGCTGAAATACACATGTCATTGCCGGAGGTGTCCGTGATGGATTCCAGTTCCTTCTCGCTCTCCTTCAGATTAACGTGTAATGACTGGAAATGTGGGTACAACAAACCTGGACAGATGCACTGTAACTCCGAGCTGTGCACCAGAGTAAATACTGCCTAAATAGTAAACCACATGAGAAAATGGTAATTTAAAAGAGAGATTTAGTTTGAAAAATGTTGATTTTTGTGTTTTTATCTGCACTCTTTATCTCACATGACCCAGAGCCCCAAATGGCTGAGCACACTGAGAAGAGGATTAAACAGCCCCACTGGCTGCGCCTGCTTCCCCAATTTCACACTTGCAGTCTGAAAAGTTAATGTGTCCATCAAAGGGATGGGCTCAGGGAGTACTGCAAGTTTGACATATGTTTGACATGATTAGACCTTCTAGCAGCATACTGGGGTTGTTTGCGCAGGTTATTAACATGTAACACTTAAGAGGACGAGTTCTTGCTCTGGGGCCTGGTGCATCTGGAGCCTGGTGCATCTGGAGCCTGGTGCATCAGGAGCCTGGTGCATCAGGAGCGTGGAGGAGCCTGGTGCATCAGGAGCCTGGTGCATCAGGAGCCTGGTGCCATGCACAGTGCACACTGAACAGGCCGTTTGTGTGTGTGTTCATTTGCTCTGAAATGTGCAGTCCTGGATGTAACGACTGTCACAACTCACCGAGAGGAAGTCCAGCGTCCCAACATAATCCCGTTCGGTCTTTAGAAGTTCGCTGAGGACGCACACGCGCAGCCGGAGCTGCTTCTCCGGGTCCTTCCCGCTTTCGGCTCTGTGCTCACTTCTGCTCTCCTCAGTCATCGTGAGTAAATAGATGCAACGCTTGTTTCCTTCGGCTGTCGCAAAGTTTGACATCACTAAAACAGGTTTCAGATGCGAAAGAGTAACGTTTGCAGCATGGTGATGGGTGGGGGGGGACCTGTCTCTGCCCTGGAGGTCCGCGGGAAGCAGGAGAAATCAAAAGGAGCTTCAAACTGGAATAAAAACAGTGGTGGGGACTACACAAGGACGCGAGGCAGCTTCCCAAACAGCGCCACTGAAGACCGGACAACAACTGGACACCAGTTTGAAAGTTGAGTCCATGTGAGTCCTAAAACCCTCATCCTAATCCAGCCTCCTTTAAACGCAGAGGAGGACCGATGTCAAGGTAGCTGCAATACTCGCTACGACGTCCGGTGGCTGTTTTCAATATAAAATATATTTGGCGAGAATTAAAAAAAAAACAGCAATTCCCAGATTAAACCAAATTGTTTTCACGATCATACAGGCGATTTGAATAACCGGTGAAAACGGATGAAAGTGACACGCAGGAAATAAAATGTACACTGGCTGTAAACTTATTTTTGACCTTTTTGTTTTACCCTGACGTGAAAATGACTTTACTTCCGGATTGGTTGTAGTTATCTCTGTTTAACTTGACTTCCTGAGTCCTCAAACTTCTTGCCCTGTAAAAACCACATAGACTACAGACACACTAGCCCATAACCCTGAAATAGTGCAACTTGGGAGAAAATTGCACTGTTTTTTTCCGTAAAGATAAGATGAATGAGTGGAATAGTGGGGGAACTGATTCTCACATGTCTGAAACCAGAGTGAGTGTCACTGCAAAAGTTAACCATGCAAGAGAATTATGTGGTGTCACTTTAATGACTTTAATTGCTTTCTTTCTCTGTGGAGTAAAGCAGAGTAGTTGGTTAGTGAAGTAAAACAATTCAAAAAGTCATAAAACCTCGGCTCACATCATTAAGCCTCAAATGAGTATATCACCAATATCTCTGTGTGCATAGGGGAGCTAAGTGTGTACTTTCCAACATCATCAGTCTTTTAGATTAGTGGCGATGCAAAAACAGCACGAATGTCTGCAGGTTACAGCTTTGCCTGCTGCAAGAAAGCGGCTCCTTAATGACACCCCCGTAAGACCGATTTACAGTTTCTGCATGTAAATGTGAATGTATCTGCAGCAAGTGTATGTGCTCATATGTAAATTCCTGTGAATATATGCATAAAAACACAAATACAGTTGTGAAGGCAAAGTGAGCATTGCATGAGGCCTAAAGTCCTTTTCCTCTCAGCAGACTGTCCCTCCACATTTTCTCACTGCTTGACGTTGCACACAAATTCAAAACCGCTTTTATTACACAGACAGCCGGAATAACAAGATTCGTGAACTGTGCGGGTCTGCGACTGGCATATTAGGGGCCTCTGTGAGCCACGTGAGGCTCTTCTCTCCTTGATTAGATTCATCAAGAGACGGTTGAAACACATTCAGCCCTTTTTATTCAGGAGTACTATAGCAAAGCCATGTTGCTATTTAAATCCTGAAACAGCGTCTAAATGTGCTGTTTCTGTGTGACAGGCAAAATTCACTCTTTGTGCTAATCGGCGCAGTTCGGCCTTTCAAATGGGCAAGCTGAAAAACACAAACTCAAAGAGTTTGAAGAGTTAAAAGAGACATTTGTTTAAGCCTGTGTCTGCTGTGCTGCAGTGCAGGGAGGCATTCAGATGGCTCATGATAAGCACAGATGACACTGGGGATGCTTGCAGCAACAGTGGCCTGTCAAAGTGCTCAAAGCACTCATTTCAAAAGCTGTAAGAACATTTCTTGCAGCAATTTTCTGCAGCAAAGCGCATCTGACTGTTTTGTTTTTGTTTTGCTTTGGGTTTATTTAATTTAAGATTTCTCTCAGCTAAGTAAGCAGACGCCACAGTTCATCATGAAAAGCCGGTAATGAATGAATCTTCTTCAGTTACAGTCCTTGCTTGTGGACTACATCCCACTTCTCATACTGCAGTTAAATGTCGGCTTGGAATATGGATACAATTTCTGGTTGTTTCTGAAAAATGCAGAAAATAAAACTATAAAAGCACGGACAAAAGTGACACGCACAAAGGCTTTACAACCATGTGATCAGTCAAAGCTGTGTTCAGCCTCCCTCTTTGCTCCCTGCTAACACCGCAAGTGCGGGAAGAGCCGTTTGAGAAGCCGGTTAAGTGTTTGTGTGTTGAATCAGACGTAGTCAGATTAATTTTGCGCCTGGCTAAATGGCAGCACAGTCAACGCTAAAGCCAGCTTTAATTTCACCGGCTTGAAAATGTCGTTTGAGGGGGGATTTTAGGTGAGCCATTTTCAGCCCACAATAATGATTTAAGGATTAACATCCCAACAAGCAGGAATTCAGTTAACTCCATTCTGCCGAGAATTCATACACTGTGTTCCGCAACATTTATTTTTTATTTTTTTATGTTTCTCAGCATATTCTGGAGTGTAATTGGTCTATTGGAGCACAATCAGCCTAAAGAGAAAATTAATTTAACTGATGACTGCTGCACCAATTTATCAGCACCAGAGGGAGTCTTTATTTTATGGAGCAACTTTATGTCTCAATTATGGGTTAGTGTCAGTTTTGTGAGGTGAGATGAGGACATGGCTCATACTATTGTATATACTCTGTTGGTTGAATGTAGCACTGCATGCTTTTGGTGTATTTCCTGATGCTGTACTGTTTCTTTGCTGCCACCAGAGAGCACTGTTGCTGTTCACTAAAACCCTGATCCTACCATGAATCAAAACCATCAAACAGGGCTGTGGATCAGGCCTCATAAAGGGGTCTATTTGCTGACAAAGTCCTTGAAAGTCTGAATGGGCCTGGCTCCCAGTCTGACACTAGATGAACTAAATGTGGGTCCTAGTCTGAACAAAGCAGGGAAACCTTGACGACATTTGCGGTAGACCAACTTAATTATGGTTTTATTTTAGCCATTCCAGTGCAGGTACATTTCCAGACCCTCAGACTTTTATTGCCCATGACTTTGGTCTGTGGAATTAACTTCTATTATTTGTGGTTTAGAGCAGCCGGTGCCTTGCTGAGGGCTGCCAGGAAGTGTTCTTCCCATTGGATGCATCAGACTGATATAAGCTGCTTTTTCTGATTATCTGCACTTCCCATCAAACCGGAGTGGTGATAACAGTGTTAATGTACACTGATATGGACACGCTGGCCCTTATTTCCACACTAAGGCCTTTCAGTGGATTTGTTTATGACAGCCAAAACCAACATCCCTACATCATATATCTGCAGTGGTGTCGGTCAAACATGTTACTGTCTTTTGTTCATATGTATTCCTGCCCACTCAGACAGGGGGGGGGGGGGGATGCAGTAAGTAAGGGCAGGCTGAGGTGGATTTTGAAATCAGGTTTATTACTGTAAGTGATGTGAGTTTTATTACAGCCTGGATTAGGACCAAGCTCTAGGTGCTAATCATTTTAATCAGATAAAACCTCTTTTTGGTATATCTTGAATGCCTGCGCGACATACGACGGTTGAGAAAAAGAAACGTTCATACTTAACATTAAGATACAGTATGTGACAGTATCTCTGCATTGTGGTTCATTTGCACTAGTTCATATTGCAGTTTTGCGCGACAGGCAGGCAAGATGAGTGCTTAAATAAAGACCTGGCTTGGTGCTAACGCAGGCCTACTTATATGTTAGTTTTAAAGCTTTGTAGCTCACCTGTGTTTCCCCTCTTCCTGCCAAGTTTCTCTTCCCCGAGTGACTGATGTGAATAAAATGTAGCACAGATGCACCCCCCCACCCCCCCTTTACCAGAGATAACATTTAACTCCCTGCAGCTATCAATCAAAATCCAGTAAATTGTAGTATTATATGATTACATTGAGATACTGTGGTAAAAAACAACAAGGCATCTCTGTAATGTGAAATGCTCAATTTGTTCCGGACACAGAGGACACTATGTTTAATCACAGAGAACATAGAATTGTAATTTATTTGCTACAAGAAAGTAGTATATGAAGTACCTTCATCTCACAGTTTTGCTTTTCTTCAAATCCACAGTTTCATGTTGTCCACATTTCCAGACTTAAGCATCTTTGTGCAGTGTGGAAGAGTTTTTGTTAAAATTCCTTAACAGCCTTTCTTTTCTTTTTTTTTTTTAAGCTGACTTAATGGTTGGAGCAGCAATAGCCTAGACAACACTCTTCCACTTTATCGCCTCTTCTCTCATTCTGCTGCCAGGCACCCTGTTATTCATTTTGCATCTCAGTTCCGACTTCACTGACTTCTATTACTGTATGCAAGTCTTTGTGCTTTGTAATCTAGCAGATGGAAGTCTGTTGGCTGCAGATGTCTGAGCAAAGCTTAGTGTAACTTGTGCTTCATCTATGATTTCAAGATGACGGCGGATTGCAAATGTTAAGTCTTTGAGATTTTCCTCCCCTACAATCTCCACTTATTGTGAGAGTGACACATATTTCCAATGAGCCACTCTGTGCTGCCTCCGAGCGCCGTCTTTAACCCTCTTCGCTCCTTTTCTTTGCTTCTCCCCTCGTGGTCAAAGGGTCGTAGATGTGCACTCACAGCCCTGCTCAGGGTCAGCCGGGATCTCTCAGATCCTGCAGAGGCCCGAAAGACATCACAAAGAGCTGCAGTTAGCCCCACAGTTTGACCAGACCTCCCACAACCCCACCCATCGCCACCACAACCAGTCCAGGCCTCACTCTCAGAGACATGCACGGTATCAAAGAGCTCATTCACAGCCCTGCGCACAGTTTGAGCCTCAGAGAGGAACGCAGTGGTTTACTGGACCTCAGTGCCACTCTACGGTTGTGCAGCGTCAGACTCAGCTCTAAGAAAGATGCTTGGTTTCTTCACCTTTCCGCAGACCACAGCCCAATGCAGTGCCAAACACCCAGGTTCTGCGTTCCTGTGTGTTAAAAACAACACAGACACCAGCACGCTGACTCCCGCCGGTGCCCTCAGCGTACTTCTCTGTGCCCAACACGTCACACTTAAACGACCAGCCGACGTAACAGCCTTTAAATGCAGGCGTGCTCGCTCTCCCCACAAACCCCAGAACATGATATACCTGGAACGCAGAGCAAGCACTTTATGAATATGCTTCTGTGTGCAGCTGTCGTGGTGCTCAAAAACACTTAGCTTTCCGGGTTTGTGTTGTTTTTGAAAACTAGCTCTGTCTGTAAATCCCTCTTTTCAGTTTAAGTCCTGCATTCATTTTCCAATAAAGCGGAGGATTCTTGCGGCGTGTTGACTCTCTGCATCAGCTTTGATGCTCTTATGAAGTGCTCTTCACATAATGTAGAGTAAATAAGAAACTCCTGCAATATCACATAACCCTTGGGTTTTGTTGACAGTAGCTTTCCTTCCCCATCAGACAACACTGCTACATGTGTAAAAATAACTGCAAAATCACGCAGTGTTTTTCCTTTCCTTTTCTTCCCTTGTTAAATAACCCAACATGTAGCAAAGGAAGACAATGACGAAGGTGACCAAATACAAAAAAAAAAAACATAAATCATTGTTATTGCACCAAATATGGAAATATTGTATATGTTTTATTTGTTATGCGGGATATGCAGAAACAAACGTATTCCTTTTGTTTGCAAAAGACACGTCAGACAACGAAATGTTCCATATGTTATTCTACACAGTGACAATACTTGTGTTTGGGGTCAGGTTGTAGATCTTACAGAGGTCCAGGTAACAATATTAAGTGTGTCTCTTGAACAACTCGAAACAGAACAGTCGTGTGTGAGGTAGGATAGAGAGATAGTGGGTATACGTGTTGCTAACAAACAGACAACATTTAAACTACAACTCCAAACCTTCATATTGAGACTCTGTGATTGATTTGGAGTGAATACAGCAGGGTGCCGGGCTAGTAAAAGGGCTCTATATATGTCAAAAGTGAAAGAAGGCTAGATATATATAGTATATGAGTATCTACTGTCATGTCTTAAATCAAAACAAGCAGCAAAGAGCGTTTTATCATCAAAGCTTGGGGGTGTAGAGGGATAAGTGAACAGGAAGCGGAGGATTCAGGAGCTCAGTGGCTCTTAGAGTCGGAATGAACAACAACTCTGCCTTTTTTGTTTTCTGGACTCATCATCGTTTTCCTCTGCATGTAGAATTCCTTCTGTACTGGGCAAATCTGGTTTCCAGCAAAAGGCACTATGACAGGATGCCCACCAGGACACCCTGCCGTTCCTGCAGTGTCAATTCGTGACAAAGCTGCATCAGAAACAAACAGCGCCATTACCAATGTGCAGGTGCAAGTCTGCACTGAATGTGTGACGATGGACAGCAGGCAGCACAGCACATCTGGCAGGAGCAAGAAAAGAGTGTCGATGAAGACAAAAAGCTTCGTGCATCACGTTAACTGTTAAG